>SEYY01020465.1:22500-30000 GCA_009176605.1 Armadillidium nasatum | reverse complement strand
TATATGTATATATATATATATATATATATATATATATATATATATATATATATATATATATATATATATATATATATATATATATATATATATATATATATATATATATATATATATATATATATATATATATATATATATATATATATATATATACGAGAATATAGAATAAATGAGGAAACTTTCTGCAAGTTTATGTGAACAAATTAATCATTAGATTTTTTAAAATATTGAGAACTAATCAATAATATAATTGAGAAAATTTTCCAAAGGCTTCCTTTATGATGAAAAATACTTTTCTATAACTTTGAATTGGAATGTGTAGGGAAGGTTGTACGATTTATTCACTAAAGTGACATTGAAAAAGAGAGCAGGGAAAAAAATAAACAGACGATGCATATAAATATACTATATTGAGAGAGAGATAAGAGAGAGAGAGAGAGAGAGAGAGAGAGAGAGAGAGAGAGAAAGAAAGAGAGAGGGGGGAGAGAGAGAGAAAGGAAAGTGATTGAGAAATTTTCACTCCCTGTCTTGCCCTTCTTCCTTCGATCTTAATTTATTACTCGAAGAGCGAAATAAATTTCTTCAAAGAACCCTTTTTTAAACAAACGTGCATTTTTTTTCTTGCAGTGGAAAATATATGACTAGTAATGAACTTTTATTTAAAATTCATACATCAGAGGCACTTTTAGAGAGACATATTGCCTTTGAGTCATATTTTATACTGTATTTGAAAACTTTTCATGTAAATATTCATTAGTGGAGACAATTTTCTTTTTTCGAGAGTATTATATAGTCTAAGAGATCATAAGTTTAAGAAATGCTTTGTAACATTGGTAAAATTATACAGTTTGAAATACTGTGATATAACATTTGAGGTGATTGGTGGGCGTATGAATATTTGACTGTAATTTTGGAGTGATTTATTACGGGAAGGAAAGTTGTTTCCAATTAATGAAAGAAATTTTGGAAGACATTAGAATCAGGTTTTTCATGACAAAGGTTTAATATATTATACGTTTAAAAAAAAAAAAAAACTAGACTAATTTAATCTTGTTATTTAGTTTGAGAAATAATTCAATTTAAACTTATTTAAAATAATAACCTAAAAATGCTAGATAAATCATAAACATTTCAAATACCGATGGTAAGGTCATAGGCTGTGGTAAGGTTTCAGTGGCTAGAAATGTAATAAATTATAAGCTTTTCAATTTTAGAATTTAATTACTAATACTATAGTTTATAATTAAATAAAAGGTTTATTTAAGATTATGAGAAATAGTTTTATTTTATTTGATTTAAATAATCCAAAATGGATTCATATTATTTAGTTACTAATGGAAAATTATAAGAATAAATAATAAATCGAGATATGTAATCTATTTTCTAAATTCTTCAATTCTGAGATAAATAATCTTCTATTTTCTAAATCTTCAATTTGAGATAAATAGTCTTCTATTTTCTAAATCTTCAATTTAAGGAAAATAATTTTCTATTTTCTAAATGAGATATTTGAGATAAATTTTTGAGACTGAGATAAATAATCTTCTATTTTTTAAATCTTCAATTTTGAGATAAATAATCTTCTATTTTCTAAATCTTCAATTTTGAGATAAATAATCTTCTATTTTCTAAATCTTCAATTTTGAGATAAATAATCTTCTATTTTCTAAATCTTCAATTTAAGAAAAATAATTTTCTATTTTCTAAATGAGATTTTTGAGATAAATAATCTTCTATTTTTTAAATCTTCAATTTTGAGATAAATAATCTTCTATTTTCTAAATCTTCAATTTTGAGATAAATAATCTTCTATTTTCTAAATCTTCAGTTTGAGATAAATAATTTCTATATTTTCTAAATCTTCAATCTGAGATAAATAATCTTCAATTTTTTAAATCTTTAATTTGAGATAAATAATCTTCTATTTTCTAAATCTTCAATTTGAGATGAATAATCTATTCTCTAAATCTTCAAAATGAGATAAATAATCTATTTTCTATATCTTCAAAATGAGATAAATAATCTATTTTCTTAATCTTCATTTTGAGATAAATAACTTCTATTTTCTAAATCTTCAATTTGAGATAAATGGCCTTCTCTTTTCTAAATCGTCATTTTATAATCTCTAAAAATTAATAGTTAAAAGACTTATTCAAATAGATTTGTATTTCCAAGATTTATTAAAATTTGGCAGAGTCTCTAACTGAAAAAACTGTGCAGAAGATCGAAATATTTTGGTATTAAGATCACAAAATTGGTATTTAGTTGGCATTAACATCACCTTAAAGTCGTATTTGTTTTTTCAAATCTTAAAATTGAAATTTTCAATTGTATTTATGTTACAAAGATTTTATTTTTTGCATTAAAGTTTCGGAAGCAACTTTAAATGCCTTTAATATTCTTAAGAATGTTTTTATTTGATACTTAAATAAATAAAGGATGATTTTATTCGTTTTTTTACGTTCTCGGAAATTCTCATTATTTGGCAAGTGGAAAAGATCAAATGTTGCAAAATTGCATTTTTTTGTAATCATCGTCGTAATAAAACTTATTTATAAGAGATTGTTTACATTTCTATTGGCCATCTACTTAACATAAACAGACGCATACAAAATAAATAAATAAATAAATAAATTAATAAATTTAAAAAAATAATAAATTAGATTAATAAAAAATAAATAAATAAAAATAAACATATAAATAAATAAACAAATAAAAAGGTAAGTAAATAAATAAACAGAAATAAATAAATAAATAAATAAACAGATGAATAAATAAATAAATAAAATTGTTCTGAAATTTTACGTTTGATTTATTTTAGACAAAATTCAAACTTGAAATTCTCATTACTTGTAATTCTAATTCTAAACCAAATTGTAAATTCTAATTCTCAATAATAATTACAGAAAATCTATTTTAATATTACTAAATAACAAATTATTTAGGAAAAATGATGTGAAAATTTCAATTCTGCTCAGGAAAAGGAAATATTTCACGACATTCACTTGCTTATATATATATATATATATATATATATATATATATATATATATATATATATATATATATATATATATATATATATATATATATATATATATATATATATATATAATATATATATTATTGTTATTATATTTATTATTTGTTATTATTGTTATATTATTATTATTATTATTATTATTATTATTATCTCATTATTATATTATTCTTCATTGATACTACTATTATTATTACCAGTATTATCATAATAAACATCATAAGTAACGTCATTGTTATTGTTACTTGCATAATCAATATTTCTTTTGTTACTCTAGAAGTAACCTATCATATAACCTGTAAATTATTAATAAAGTATAATTATATATATATATATATATATATATATATATATATATATATATATATATATATATATATAATATTATATATTTATATGTATTAAACATTGGGGCTCAAAGGAAACCGCAGTGTTTTCCCCTAGCAGCCCCTTTTCAGAGAACTGGACAATCACGATATTATTTTTAAGATTATTATTGAATTTAGTAGAATAGGACCTGTACTTTTAAACTTTAAACTGTAAAGTACCACTCCTGAATAAAAGCTTTATGAATGAATGAATTCAACCTTTGGTGAACACCATTTACTCCCTGATTCTGAGTATATATATATATATATATATATATATATATATATATATATATATATATATATATATATATATATATATATATATATATATATATATATATATATATATATATATATATATATATATATATATATATATATATAGAGAGAGAGAGAGAGAGAGAGAGAGGTTAAAGATATTCAATTTTATACTCAAATATTCAGATTTATATACCGTTATATTGTAACTAGTAAAATGTTTCACCAATGTGACGAGATTTGACATTTAGAGAAATCTTAAACTTTTTAATTAAAAACTCTTTCGAAAAGAAAATTTTTAGACTTTTCTCAATGTGGAAAACTTTATAAGTTTTCAGATATTGCATCTTAATATCTATGTTAAATTTTTTTTTTGTAAAGCAATTGCAATGTAGACTGAAATTTTAGAAAAGAAAAAAAAAAAAAGACGGAGAATTTATTGATAAACTTAATGAAATTCTTAAAATTCTAGAATTAAAACAAATTTTATTCTCACAGTGAGGGGGAGGAAATTTTCACCTGAAATCAATGAACTGCGCTGAGAAACGTAGCATAGAAATATAACTGTTGGTTTGGGTTTAAGCCAGAGTTAGCTGAATTATATACAGGCAAAATTTATTTTCCTAGTTTAAATGCTACTTTTGATTAGTAAGACAATCCAAAATGTTCGGAATGAAAACAATGTATTAAATCCAACTCTTAACTTTCAGAAAAAGTTTTCATAACTTCGGTAAATACGTGTCTCTTCAAATTAAATATTTTCAAAAAAATCAAATTGGTCATTTAAAAATCTTTTCACCATAATTAGATTGACTGGCTGCTTAATTTTAAATTCTGTTTCATCGAATCCCTGAAATGAACACACAAAAGTAGTAGAATTTGATTTTCTTCTTATAGAAAGTAAATAATCCAGTGGCATTGACAAACTACTGATAGAAAGACAAAAATTCTTCATTAGGAAATTCAATTAAAAATCGATCTTATTAGTTTTCAGTTTAGTCCAGAGTTTATGGTAAATCTTCCTCATGTTGAGGAAATACTACACAAAACTGCCATTTTATCAGAAAAAAATCATTAAAACTGACTCAATGCTCCTCAGCTGTGCAACCTTGAATAATCACACTACGCCTTAAATCACCTATTGAGTCTTGTAATGCAACCTTAACATAACTTTCCAACCAAATTTCAATCGAACATTTTACAAAACACCGCTACTATGAAGTATGAAACAAATGCACCTGATAAATGAAAACCAGACCTTGATCGACTTTTGGGAGATGCGTCCTTGATTTTCATTTGAGAAATCATGTGTGGTGCTCTGGCGGAAGAATTACTTTAATTTTTTTCCATTTTCGTTCAGTCATAAACCCTTAAATAGATCTTCATCAATGGCAAAAAATATGTGCCACAGATCAACGGATTTTCAATACATCAAACTGTTTGCTGGCTAAAAACTCGAAAATGGATAGATGAGAATTGTATATTAGTACCACAGCTCTCTTTAACGCTCCGGAAAAATTATTTACCCTGGCAATAAATGGCTTTTCAAAATCGGCAGTCAACACTTCAGTCAACTATATGACTGTATTTTTATAAAGGAACAATCTTCGGATCAGTCACGACTTTATTAAGTATTTATTAATGCCTCGTAGAATTTTATTTTCATTTTGACAGTTACTTCAAATTCCTAACGATCACTTGCAATAGTTGTGGATATATATATATATATATATATATATATATATATATATATATATATATATATATATATATATATATATATATATATATATATATATATATATATATATATATATATATATATATATATATATATATATATATATATATATATATATATATATATATATATATATATATATATATATATATATATATATATATATATATATATATATATATATATATATATATATATATATATATATATATATATATTATATACAGTATATTTGGAAACGTTAAAGCAACACTAAGTGTTTTCTCATATTTATTACACTGTGAACGTTTCAAACCTTATCTCGGTCCGTTTTCAGTACAAACTAAATTTTAAAAATTCTATTTTAAGTACAAGCAAAATATAAATTCATTAACTATATACAAAATATTGAAATAATAATAGTTACAATAAAATAATAAAAATATAGGAATAATATTGATATTAAAATAACAAGACTAAAATCGAAATTTTGCAGCACCAAGAAATATTAAAACGGCTCGACTATTTTGGAAAAAAGGGCTTCATCATTGAGTGAAAAGTACAATAGAAGTTTTATCATTTAAGGGTGGGAATTGAGTTTTTATATATAAAGATTCCAATAACCTATGATCAAGAAGCGAAGATGAATGTCGAAGGATAGAGAAATTGGAGGAAGAAAAAGGAAGGATATCTCCATGGTCTCTTATGGCAGAGTGCTCAGGAAACTCCTCTAATCAATCCTCACTTTTAATTGTAGACCAGTTTTGGCCTACATGCGCCGCATTACAGCTAGCACACTTAAATAAATAAATTAATGGAAAAGATTTTTTATGTCCGAAGAAAGTATGAATAGAGAGAGAGTTATAATTTATAAGAATTAATTTTCATTGGGGGAATATAGCTTCAAGTACGGTAAGAATATTTCTGTTAGTTGGGGTGTAAGGGATATTATATACGAAGTTTAAGGTATATTTTCTGTTTAGAAGCAGTAGGAAAATGATGAGTAGGTCTAAAGATATAAGTGAGAAACTCGTTAATACTTTTTTTCCACTTGGAACTTTGAGAATAAATTAAAATGGAAAAACATTTTAATAAATTCGTCTCTATATGGAATAAATGCCAGTCAGAGCAAATTTTAAATTTTCTATAGATTCTAAATCTTAGACCGGATAGAATAAACTTTGTTCTCAAGATTCGTCTTCGCTTCTTGATCGTATGATATTGGAGTCTTTATATATAAAAACTCATTCACCATCCTTAAATTATCAAACTTCTTCTACTGTTCTTTTCACTCAATGATGAAGTCCTTTTTCCCAAAATAGTCCAGCCTTTTAAATATTTCTTAGTGTTGCAAAATTTCGTTTTTAGTCTTATTTTTTAATTTATGTTATTTTAATATCAATATTATTCCTATATTTTTATTATTTAATAAATAAAATGTGGAAAAACTTAGTGTTGGCTTTAACCTTTCTAATTAGATTAAGATTCACTAAGAACGAAACTATTAACTATATATATATATATATATATATATATATATATATATATATATATATATATATATATATATATATATATATATATATATATATATATATATATATATATTTCTTCAAACCACCCCAGTTGCTTGCTCTGTATAGGGGTGTTGTTCGCCCCTGTATGGAGTAAGCCTCACATATCTAGGGTGGTTCCACTCACACAGCTCTTTTCGAAAAGGTGGAATCTAGGGCTTTCGTCTTATCAACTCTCCTGCTCTCTCTAATTCTCTCCAGTCTCTTTCTGCCCTTCGAATTGTTGCGTCACTCTCTCTATACTATCGCTATTACAACGGACACTGCTCTTCTGAACCCTCTCGTCACATACCTCCTCCATTGAGAAGGTCTCGTGCGACTCGTCTTTCTACACAGTTTCATCCTTTCTATATCCAACTCTCTGACCCCAGACTTAACCGCTATGCTCAATTTCTATATAAAAAATTTATGTCTGCTAAAGAAATTAATGTCTATATAGAAAAAATCTGTGAGAGTTTTGCAGACAAAAACTCTGTTATATAACTGCGAGTGATGGATTCGACCTTTGACTTCGTAGCCCTTTGCCCGAGTTGC
>SEYY01020465.1:7500-17500 GCA_009176605.1 Armadillidium nasatum | reverse complement strand
AAAGTCATTAACAATACTAATTATAATAATTATGACTTTTAATAATAATGATAATAATAGTAATAAAATAATAATGATAATAATATCAATAATAACAATAATAGTAATAAAAAAATAATAATAATAATATTAATATTTTAACAGTAATAATAATAATAATAATAATAAAAATAATAATAATAATAATAATAATAATAATAATAATAATAATAATAATAATATAATAATGATAATAATAGCAATAATAATAATAATAATAATAATAATAATAATAATAATAATAATAATAATAATAATAATAATAATAATAATAATAATAATAATAATAATAATAATAATAATAATAATAATAATAAAAAATAATAATAATAATAATAATAATAATAATAATAATAATAATAATAATAATAATAATAATAATAATAATAATAATAATAATAACGATATCAATAATAATAATAATAATAATAATAATAATAATAATAATAATAATAATAATAATAATAATAATGATATTATATTAATGATAATAATGATAATAATAATGATTATGATTATTGTTTTAATAATTATTCTTGGAAATCATTGTTGCTATAATTGCAATTCCTCCATTATTGCTTCAATAATTTTTCTTGCAAAATTATTTTTATATATACTGAAATTCTTATTTCAAAATTATTTTTATTTTAATCTTGTTATTAATTAACTTTTGAGTAATTAAATTTATTATAATTTTTTATATTTATTTTAATTTTTACTGTGAAATCTCTGTAAAATTTTAATGAAAATTATTCTTCATTATTTAAAGATAATTCTTTACGTTAATTGGTTTTAAATGACAAAGATATTTTATTTATTTTTTTATAATTTTTTTTATTTCAATCATCTTAAAAATAATTTAAAAATGACAAATTTATTATTTAATTATTTTTATTTGAAAATATAATATAGTTTTTAACATAAATTAACCTCATAAAACTATTAATTAATCTTATTATACTTTAAATTAACCTTACTAAAAAATATTCAAAAAGTAAGATCTTTACAATGTGGAACTGCCAACAACTTCATTGAATAAATAATGATTAAAACTTACAAAACTATAAATTAATCTTACTATACTATAAATTAACCTATTTTTATTGTTAATTAAAAATAAAAGCATATTGCTTAAAATCTTGATAGTACTTCAAAAAAATTTAATTTTACAGCTTAAAATTTCCCATTTTTAAATTACTTTTAATAAGATCTTTGTAATGTAAAATTGTTCACATACTCTTTTCAATAAACTATAAATTAACCTCATAAAACTATTAATTAACTTTATTAAATTTTAAATTATCCTTCTAAACTGTAAATTAAGCTTACAAAATAAACTTCAAAAAAGTAAGATCTTTACAATGTGGAACTGCCAACAACTTCATTGAATAAATAATGATTGAACCTTACAAAACTATAAATTAATCTTACTATAGTTTAAATTAACCTTACTAAACTGTAAATTAACTTACGTAATAAACTTAATAAATAGGATTCTTATAATATGAAATTACTCACAAGTTCCATTGAATAAACTATATTTTTACCTTATTGAACTATTAATTAACATTACTAAACTATAAATTACTCATACTAAATAAACTTCAAAAAATAATCTTTGTATTGTGGAATTGCTCACAAATTCCATTGAATAAAATATAGATAACCTAATAGAACTGTAAATTAACCTTACTAAACTATAAAATAACCTTACTAAATAAACTTCAATTAAACTGAAATGAATGGAATTGTTTATCTCTTTATTTTAAAATTCTAAGTGATTTAATATGATAAAAGGTGAGAAGCAATGAATATTAGCAATGTTTTTCTGTTATTTATAATACCTTTTTGGGGGGAATTTAAATTAAGCAAAATTTTTAATTTTAAATTTGATAACAAAGATGAAAACTTGTAATTTAAATATTAATTTATGCACATATTATATTTATATATATATATATATATATATATATATATATATATATATAATATATATATATATATATATATATATATATATATATATATATATATATATATATATATATATATATATATATATATATATATATATATATATATATATATATATATATATATATATATATATATAATATATATATATATATATATATATATATATATATAATATATATATATATATATATATATATATTCTTCCTCAGATGATAAAATGTTCGAGGTTCACATAGTTTACACCAGAATTGGGGGAAAAACAGATCTTATTCAAATTAATGGTAGATATACTCAAGTGGAGGTAATAAAAGTGGATAAAAAATCATTTTAAAAATGTTTTCTAGACTTTACCAGAAGGGTGTGTTTAAGAATGTATAAAAATGTAAATACAGAGTCAGAGAGCTGAACAGAGAGTAGATGAGACTGTGCAGTAGCACGAGCTCTTTCAGAGGAGGAGGTATACTACTAGAGAGTTCAAAAGAGGAATATCAGTTGCAATACGCTGTAAAAATTGTCCTAACGAATTGTTGGGACAGGTCGCAAAATTGTCACTGTAAAATTTTCAATAGAGAAAAGACAAGTTAAGCATAAGAAAGTCTCTTCACCGATTTATTTTTCTTATAAGAAATAACTGAAAAAGTCTGAGACATTTTTGCCACTTGTTCCAACTATTCGTTAGGACAATTTTTGCAGTGTTAGTGATAGTGTAAAGGGAGTGATGTAACAGTTTCCCGTTCAGGAAAAGGTTGGAAAGAGATAGTGAGAGGTGGAGGAAAGGTTGTAGTTGAGTGACAGGAACGAAACAGTTTATAAAGCTGCGTGAGAACTCTGAAGCAGAAGTTTTGGAAACCAACAAAGAGTTCTCATTAGGACATCGTTGAGCTCTGAGGGAGAAGAAAGGAGTTAGAAATAAAGTTTTGAACTGAGAGTTGGTTTTTAACAGAAGGTAAGACAGTACTACAGGCGTCAGAAGGAAAAAAGGTGAGAGTGAGAAAGAAGTAATGTTAGAGTTAACAATTTTTTTAGCAAAATGTTTGAAAGAGAGGGAGGCTGAGAGACCATAATGATTGTTACATTTTCTATGGGGGGAAAAAAGGTTTTTTTTTTTAGAATCACGAAGAATAGATTCTGCATGTAATAAGCACGATTTTCTCCAGTCTAAACACGATTATGGTTTCCAAAAGCAGTGGCTCTGCGAAGAACATCATGAGAACAAGCAGATTTAAATTAATCAAAGTTTATTAGTTTAAATGATTGAAAAGTAAATGAAATTTACTCCTATAAACCAGTGAGGATCACTTTTATGCGATCTGCACAATCCGAGGTACCCTTTCCAATGAAACAGTAATCATTCCATAAAAAGTCTTAAAGTATGACCACAAGTCCAACACCAAAGTGACCAAAATGTCTCATCAAAGACAGGCTGTTCCTGTTGAAGACTTCAGGAGATAGACCAGGATACTGTGATAAAAAAGTGATCAGATAAAAACAGAAGTGGGGAAAATTTAACAGTGTAAAGAAAGAGAAGAACTGGGAGTAAGATCTAGTCTATTGGGTTAAACTTCAAGACGACCGGATATTATAATGAATAGAAAAATGGAAGGCCATTTCATCAGCTGGGCCTTGGGAACTAGAGAAAAATCACTGGCTGTATGTGATATTGAATTATCCCCCAAAAATGATATCAGCGAAAGGAGGTGAAAGAAACTGTCCTATTTTGAAGTCTTGAAAGTGTAAAAATGTACAATACTCAGTCGAATTAAGCGATAAACTGAAAAAAACATACGAACTTAGTCGTAGAATGGCAAGGAAAAAAATTATTTTTAAAGTAAAAAAAACGAAAAACAGGAAATTAGAGACACAAGAACAGACAATAGGATTGTACATACAAGGTAACATCTACTTTTTGTTGAAAACAGAGTAAAGAGACAGTATGAAGGAACAAAGATATGTTTGCTATTGCGGTTCTAAGTCTTCTTTATTTCTCTTAAGAACATGAAGTGAGATATAAAAGAAGAAAGGTATGATTAATAAAGTGAAAATTTGAAAAGAACCTGCTAATATTGCTGAAATTATGAAGAAAACACAATATGTACCAGGGACGTTGTACCAGCCACATCACAGGAGATGATAAGGGAGGAGTGAATGTGGAGCTTATTTTAGAAGATAATATTTTTTTTTAAATTTATGACAGAAAATGTGATTATATAATAGTGCGTATGGTGTCTGAAAAAAAATAAAACCTATTGGGCAAACATTTGGAGTTTAGAAGGCTCCTGCGTTGGAAGGAGTGAGATGGAAGAACAATTATACAGTTTATATATATATATATATATATATATATATATATATATATATATATATATATATATATATATATATATATATATATATATATATATATATATCCCCTTTTCTTTACCCTATTTTCTATTCCTGACATTGAATCCTGTTCTACATAAAACATTAATTAAATTTTAAGAATTCTTAGGAAGAGAGAGGGAGAGAGAAAGAGTTTGGGTCGTGCCGAGAAATAAATTCTTGATGTCTTTGCATTTCAATAAAAGGAGCAATAAAAGCCTGCAAACTTTTCGTCTTCAAATGCTTTTTGGGCTTCAAAGAAAAATGCGACTTTTACTTTTCGTCATCATTCAAATTTTTTTTTCCTTTCTTTCTTTTTTTTTTTTTTTAACTAAGAATGTAAAAGCATTTAAACAGCGCTCTTATCTATCTATCTATCTATCTATCTATCTATCTATCTATCTATCTATCTATCTATCTATCTATCTATCTATCTATCTATCTATCTATCTATCTATCTATCTATCTATCTATCTATCTATCTATCTATCTATCTATCTATCTATCTATCTATCTATCTATCTATCTATCTATCTATCTATCTATCTATCTATCTATCTATCTATCTATCTATCTATCTATCTATCTATCTATCTCTCTCTCTCTCTCTCTCTCTCTCTCTATATATATATATATATATATATATATATATATATATATATATATATATATATATATATATATATATATATATATATATATATATATATATATATATATATATATATGTCAGTGAAGGTTTTTTGAAGATCTTCATCTAAATCTGTATGTACTCTTAAGATTGTTCCAAAATTTCACCTTGAGAAACTAGTAAAAATTAACGAGCGTCTTCTTTTATCATGATTTATAATAAAACCAAAAACATTTTCGACAATCAAAGTTGTTTGTAATCCAAAATACATCGAAGAGATTGACGAAATAGAACAGTGGTTTATACAAAGGAAATGAACGTTAAGTGTGGAGGAGAGTTTGATTATGAAGGCAAGTTCGATCCAGAAGGTAAATCAATATATGATAAAAGGGAGTGATTAAATAATTTTAATGATTATCATGATTATTTTGATTATAATTATTGTCTAATGTGTTACTGAAGCTCTGAAAAATATATATATATATATATATATATATATATATATATATATATATATATATATATATATATATATATATATATATATATATATATATATATATATATATATATATATATATATATATATATATATATATATATATATATATATATATATATATATATATATATATATATATATATATATATATATATATATATATATATATATATATATATATATATATATATATAATTTATAATAAATGATTCACTAAATTTTTTCTTAAAGTCAAGCAGTGTCAATGTAAAAGATGCTAAAGCCAAAAATAAGGCTGATAAAAGGTTAAAATTTTATATTCTAAATGAAAAAGAGCCCCAAAAGAAGCTAAACTTGTGCACTGTGGAAATTAGATGAAAAAATATCCCCTAAATTGAATAAACTTGCTCAGCGCTATCATGATTAACCTCACTGTATAGTATAGAATGAAAAACTCTATAGGGTGATTCCAGACCGAATGTAAAGTCGGCAGTGAGGGGGTGTCCAATCTTGAAAAAAAAAAATTTCATCCGATTTTCCTGAAAATTTCTATATAGATAGCTTTTACCCGACGAAATAACTCGATTCCTATCGTTTTTACGAGTGATTTAAGGCTTAGAAGTTATTTCGGAAATTTTAGGTATATTCAAATCTACGGTGAGGCCACTTGAAAAAAATTTTTAGTTTGAAATTTGGAGGGTATCTTTGTAAATCTATTGGCTACAAAAACTTCCAATAGACTTTTGCTCCCAGAGTTATACAACAAATTTTATTATCCCAAGACTGACCAACTATCGAAAAAATTATTTTTTGAAAAAAAAATCCACCTTTCTGATGAAAAATATTTTTAAAAAGCATAAATACTACAAACATTAAATTTAGCTTACTTATAGGAGAGTGTTGGCTCTATAAATTCTTCCTAGTACTTTATTCGATCTGATGTGTTTCTTCCGAGATATGACCTCTCAAAATAGGTCCATTTTTGGCAAATTTTCTAAAATTTCAAAAGTTTGAAAGGCTGTATCTTTCTTCAAACAAATAGGATTCAATGATGTACTAAATAAAAGTTGTAGATCTATCTCTCCTTTAAACAATATCCAAAAATAAGAAAAATTGTAGGGTAAACATTTTTTTAAATAATTTTTTTCTCCGAAAGGGTAGGGATTTTGAGAAAAAATTTTCAAAAAAAAATTCGTGGTTTTATAACTTTCTTTCAAGACGTGATATCAAAAATCTGTTCCTACGATTCCAATAAATTGGGGCTAGGATTGTTTAGGGATATTTTCACCTCATGTGGACCAATATTTTGACCCAGCTATTCATTTTTTTCCATTTTTGACCACCCATAACTTTGAAACTGTTATAGACTCAAAAAAACGCTAGAAATGGAGTTTTTATCACCGGGAAAAAAGCTATATACACAATATTTCAGCTCAATCGGTCAAAAAATAAAAAAAAAATTAAGATTGGACCCTCCTCTTAAGATTGTGAGTTGCTCAAAATCGTCATCAGTACGTGCATTTTAATGGCATTGCAGTTCATAGGGAATCGGTCTTTACGCTTAGCGTAGTGACGTGCTGTAAACTCAGATTGACAGACTGATTTATAAAGTACTATGAAAGTAAAACTCATAGATGAAATGAAGCTCACAATCAACTTCTAAATTAACATTCGACCTGGACGAGCTCTTAATTGTGAAAATGGTATGAAAATGTTTTATTATTTTAATGTAAATTGTCGAAGGTTGGGGATACGAATTCGAATGCTTTGTTGCGATGATTGGTCGACTGAATATTCATATTTCACCCTAATAACAAACACTATAAAACTAATCCCTCTCACAAAGTTCTACTTCTTTTTCGGTGTTAGTAATTACAATATCTTTATTGGAGTTAGATCATAATAAGTATTTAAAATGTCTAGATATAAGTTTCGTCTCAGATTTTAAAATTTTATATTATTTTACAATATATTAGATTATTAATACGCGCTGAAATTTTAAATCCGGGGTTATTTGGATATGGAAAAAGTTCCACGTCCACGGATGTTACGAATTTGACATCTTCATTACATCTTCATCAGTGAAATCACACACATATACACACAACACACACGCACGCGCACACACACACGCACATACACACATACACACACACACACACATATATATATATATATATATATATATATATATATATATATATATATATATATATATATATATATATATATATATATATATATATATATATATATATATATATATATCTGGTAATTGAGTTTTTTCTGTTCAATCTTCATGTTAAGGAAAATTGCCTGGAAATTGGAAAGAACTCCAGCTTGATCAATGATAAAACAAGAAAGGAGTTTGCTTAATTCCTCATCATTTCAAATGGTAAATTGAAGATGATGATAAATGCTACGAGTTTTCTATCTGGCTGCATCACTAGCCAGTTCAGGAACTTTAGTAGCCAAGTACTCCATTACAGCAACAAGGTACACTAGATCTCCGGTAGCGACAAGTTCAGCGTAGTTTATATTTTAAAATACGATGAATACGTCCAACTAGTAGCCGAAAACTGACTTGACTCGAGCTAGACTTCAACTTGGTCATCACATTACCTCCCTTTTCGCCTATCTGAGAGCTTGCCTTTTGCCTAGTTAAATAAACTCTTCGGATTCTGTCTATGAGCTTTAACCTTCTATTCCTACTTGAAACATGCGCTCATTCAGCTTGTGTTGGAAAAGGGATACTTCCTCTCAACACTCCAACTATTGTCCTTTCTCTTTAATCTCTGTTCTTTTCAGAGTTTTAAAATCTATTCTTAACAGGAAGATCTGGAAGCATCTTAAATCTTCTAACTTTATCTCAGGTTGTCATTATATTTTTCGTCTAGCACGTCTATTTATTGTTTCTATGCTCTTGAGCATTTAGGTGAATTTTAGGCTATCAAAAGTTTTTTGAAAAGCCCGTTTCAAAGGTTTAATTTGAAAACTTCCCTCTTTCGGTATATTTCTTCTCTTTATAAGTTTCTTTCTGGATTCCATTCCGATCGTTCTATAACAGCTTTTGCAGACGACAATCGTTCATCCTGCAAATCTATATAAACAGTGATGTTCCTCGGAGGTCTGATTTATCACCAACTATTTTCCAGCTTTTCACCAATGATCTCTTATTTTTCACTTCGTTTCCTATCCACTACTAAGCTAACGACTAAACAATTCAATATTCCTTCAACTTGATAGAAAACCCATTCAATAGCATATAGATAATGTTAGGATGGTGAACTTGTAGCAACTGACCTCTGAACTTTCTTATATCTTTAGCTGGGGCAAAGAGAACATGATTGTTTACAATGCCTCAAATAAAAAGTTTCTTCACCGGTCTACTCGACTTAATCTTCCGCACAGCTACAACTTCGGTTTTTTTTTTTTTTTTTTTTAAAATAAAAATTTAAAAAGTGTTCCAAGAAAGTGGGTCAGTGTTAAAATGTCTTAAAAAAAATTTTTATTAGTTCCCATACTATTTTCCACAGATTTCGTTACCTTTAGATCTCGTTTGAAATTCAGATTTCACATTGGTCCCGCATTATCCCGAGAATATTCCTATAGCTATTTTTTTTTCTGGATGAAACTGAGTTTATTTCGCGAAATATTTCTACTGCATGCAACCCACTCCTGAGTAGATCATCGTTCCATGGAGAGTAAACTACAAGTACCTATGAGAGTATGTCATTAAATATATTTTAAAAAGAATCAGCGAGCTATATATATATATATATATATATATATATATATATATATATATATATATATATATATATATATATATATATATATATATATATATATATATATATATATATTATATATTATATATTAATTATTTTTTTCTTTTTCCTATATTCCCAAATACAATCCATAACTTTAATTAAAATTTTTATTTTATTTAATAGCACACCATGATAAATGACAACAATTTGCTTAAAAGGCAATAAATATATCCTAATTATGGATATAAATTATCATTTAAGGTACAGCTGAAGTTAGCACCCATATTTTACAGCCATTTTTTTTTAATTTTAGAAAAAAAAAATTTTTTATTTTATTTTATTTTTTTTCATTTTTTTAAACTATATTTGAATGCTTGAATATTTTTTTTTAGTGATAAAACTAGCACGATTTAAAGTGTCAATGAAACTATGCCAGAATTATTATTATTATTATTATATTATTATTATTATTATTATTATTATTATTATTATTATTATTATTATTATTATTATTATTATTATTATTATTATTATTATTATTATTATTATTTTTTATTATTATTATTATTATTATTATTATTATTATTATTATTATTATTATTATTATTATTATTATTATTATTATTATTATTATTATTATTATTATTATTATTATTATTATTATTATTGTTATATTATCATTATTATATTATTTATTATATTATTATTATTATTATTATTATTATTATTATTATTATT
>SEYY01020464.1:60000-63211 GCA_009176605.1 Armadillidium nasatum | reverse complement strand
TCAGCATTCATAATTTCTAGAAACACTAAATTTGTTAAAGAAGGTTTGAATATCAAGAACGTTGGGGGTTTAGGTGTGGATAAAGTCGAGGGGATATTAATTTCTATTGGGAAGCGTTTTCGGTGGACAGAGGAAAATACAATTCTCTCGATGAGTTGTTTGGACATTTTAACACTAAATTTTTATCAAGCCGAATGTGTACTGATTTGTATTTTCATGTTAAAAAAGTACCTAACGTAAATTATGAAATCGTAACTTTAAAATCAATCATGCCAACCAATTTGAAAGATGAAAGGTTATTTCAGTTTCCATCAGTTGCCCATTGGATGCGTCATTGCATTTATATCCCTGATATATCTTTAGAAGATGTAAAACAAATAGATCCGTCAATCAGCTCTACACTACAGACATATACGAGATATAGCCCTGCTGTTAAAGAGTATCTCGAACACAGCGACGCAAAGGCTGAAGCTAAAGACTCTATACAACTTCTATGTAACTCATCAGATTTGTTAGAGACGCCTGGTGCAGCATATGTATATTCTGATATTGTTGAACACCAATACGTTGGGAATACAAAAGCACCCCTCTTAAGAGTAATTCATTTCCCACCTGGTCAGAAACTTGTATCATTTCCCAGTGTACACTATTTACCAATGAGTAAATCTCAGTTTGGGTCAATTCGTGTATATATAAGAGACGTTGAAGGCAAAGCTTACCCATTCACTAACGGGACAGCGTTGTGTAAACTACACATAAGAAGAAAGAAGTCTCAATAATGGAACGACATATTTTTAGAGGATCGAGAACACAGAGGGGTTATGGACTAGGGGGTTTCTTTACATCATTAATGCGACGTGCCATACCTTTATTTAAATCAGGAGGAAGATATTTAACCGGTAAAGCGGCTAGAACAGGGCTTCGTACATTTCAAGATGTTATGGCTGGGGCAGAGCCGCGTATGGCATTAAAAAGACGTTTAGCTGAAACATCAGATGAAATGCTTGATGATATCAAACGTAAAATAAGGCGTAAAATGACTGGTGAAGGCATTAGACGTAGGGGTATGCGTAAAAAACAAAGAGACTTAACAAGAGTCAGAGGGTCGGTAAAAAAAGAAAAAATAAGAAGTCAAAGAAGTGGAAAACAAGTAAACCAAAAAAGAAAGCGTGTAATAGAAAAATAAAAGATATATTTGAAATGTAAAATATGGCAACTGTTTACCTTAATATAGAGCTACATTTGTTAAAAAAAGTTCATTAATAGTCGACCCTTAACACCGCAAACATGCATTTCCTCCACCCCTCTAGCATCGATTGCTGTAAATCTGAATTAGAACTATTTACAGTGCTTCCTACTCGGACCAGTATTCTTGAGTATAATTTTATAAGTATTAACCCTGTGAATTCTGTTACAAATGCTGACGTCCCTGTAGAGTTTCACATCCCCGGCAATTCTGAACATTACCTGGATCCCAGTAATATTTTCCTTTATTTAAAAGTGAAATTAGTAAACGAAGATGGGATCAGATCTTTCGGATAATGATCATATTGTGTATCCCGACCTCGAATTTTTTATACAGCTGTTTCAATCAACTTGAAGTTTTTTTAAACGAAGTATCTCTAGGGTCCTCTGCTGCAAATTACCCTTATCGGACATTTATAGAAACTTTATTGAATTTCTCTGAAGATGCAAAGTACTCCCATCTCCAATCAACTGGATTTTATAGCTTAAAAGAAGAATCTAAAATAGTGGATGCTAGCCAGTAAAAGAAGCTCTAAAGTACATGATTTTTATGGTAGACTGAATGGCGATATTTTCTCACAGGACCGACTAATACTTCCAGCTGTTGACGTACGTGTAAGATTAAGCAGGTCTGCAGCGCCTTTTGCTTTAAATGTTCATAGTAAACCTACAGCAACAACGCAAGCCTCCTCCCCAATTTTCCAAATTCAAGACGCGTATCTTTACGTCAAAAAGGTAAAACTATCGGCCCAAAGACATATGGAAATTGAAAAATCATTAATTACAAGCACGGCTAAATATCCGGTACGACGTGTAGAGACTAAAATATTTAATTTTGCAACTGGTTTAACAACGATAAACCTCAGTAACGTTGTCATGGGCCAGCTCCCTCAAAAGTTAATCGTGGGTATGGTCGAACATGCAGCCTTTGCCGGAAATTACAAAAAGAACCCATATAAAATAGCCCCTTTTGGTCTTCGTGAACTCAGTGTACATGTGAATGGTCAACCTTATGGTAGACCTTATAAAACTCTGTATAACAACGGAGAAGGATTATGTGCAAGAGCTTTCTATGATTTGATCGCCAACACTGTATCATGCTTAGATATAGGTACAGGCATTAATAAGACAGATTTCGCCACCAATACAAATTTATATGCTTTTGATTTAACAGCTGACTTAACAGGAAATGCAGGTTCTCACCTTAATGTTGTGAAACATGGAACAATGGGAATAACGTTTACTTTTAAAAAGCCTTTGTCAACTGCTACCTCGATTATTGTATATATGGAATACCAGCACTTGGTAGAAATTGATAGAGTACGTAACATATTATTATCATATTAATTTTTGAACAATATGGATGAAGATGAAATACGCAGCCTATTGAAACATGAAAAACGATTTAAAGGTGTCTTTGCTATTGACGAAATAGCTGATGTAATTCTGGATAAAGATACAGGTATTATTGTAAATACTTCAGAAAGATTTAATGCATATGGCCATTGGATTCTTTTGTACAGGACAGCCCCTGAGTACTTTTATTTATATTGACAGTTTAAATTTAAACGTTTTTATATAATAATAATTATTTAAAAATGTTTTTTAAAAATAATAATGTAAATAGTATAAAATCTTTATGCTATCCTATACTGCCTGTATATTCTAAAACTTGCGCATTGTATGTCCTATATTTTTTATGTCACTTGTTAGCCCATATCGATTTGACTGTTATTATTTCACATTTTGATTGTAAAAATTTATTTAATAATGATGCCTTAGTTTCTAATTATATAATAAAGAAATTGAAATAAATGTATTCCTAGTATATATATATATATATATATATATATATATATATATATATATATATATATATATATATATATATATATATATATATATAATAAATAAAAAATAAAAAAAAAAAAAAAAAAAAAAAAAAAAAAAAAAAAAAAAAATATAA
>SEYY01020464.1:22500-55000 GCA_009176605.1 Armadillidium nasatum | reverse complement strand
ATATTACGTTCTTTATTATTATTATTATTATTATTATTATTATTATTATTATTATTATTATTATTATTATTATTATTATTTTTATTATTATTATTATTATGAGAGCTAGAGTTGAGGTTTTGCGATATTGTAACATTATGAATTTCAAAGTCGCAATGTCGAACGTCTCAAACGTTTTGGAGATATCGGACTAAGTAAAGTAGCACAGCCAATTTTCCGCGACTTTAGCTGCGACTCTGAACAGGAACAAAGACTTTTTTAAACCTTAAAGGTTAGAAGCATGTATGACTTGTATCATTCTAAAACTAATATAAAACTTGCTGGACAATGTGGAATCCTTCCCAATTTTTATTTTTATTTTTTTGTTATTTTTTCCTTTTTGTTTATTTTTTTATTTGCAAGACGTTCTTATCATTGGCTATAGAAACGAAAACTGAAATGGCATCAAAACTAATTATTGTTATAATTACTATTAAACAATTATTAGCCATACAATAGCATATATATATATATATATATATATATATATATATATATATATATATATATATATATATATATATATATATATATATATATATATATATATATATATATTCCGAACCTTGTTTAAAAATATTCTACTTCTGAAAGGACATTGTTACCATAACGGATAGATGTAACGTCATTTGTTCTACAAATAACGTTAGGGTGGCAATCCCTTTACATAGGTTAGTCCGGCCATACCTTCTAAATATAAGCGCTGGGTAAGTTTAGGTGGGTTTGGTTAGGTTACGTCTTAAGTATTTTAACACAGTAAGAATAGACTGCCTAAAGCTTGACCTATATATATATATATATATATATATATATATATATATATATATATATATATATATATATATATATATATATATATATATATATATATATATATTACGTATATTCCGTACAAGATTTTCGATTCGGTACGAGATTATTTTCTTTGCCTTCTACCAACTCTGCTCAGTTCAGAATTTCAAAGTTAGTTGCTTAGAGTCTCGTTTATTGATTTGTAATTGTAATTTGTATTAATATTGTGCTTTTATTATTTTTGCCTGGTCAGACTTCGGTTTAAACTAGTTACATATTTCAAAAAACTACTGAACGTACGTAAAAAAGGATTATATTTTTAGAATCCTTGTCGAATTTCAGGTAGGAAAAGTGTAAAATATTTGCAAATAAATTTAAAAAAAAAAATGATTGTGTACGATAAGTGATGAACTAACAAACCTAATTCGATTTATGTAACCTGAACGACCGAAAATGGCCGCTGTATACAGGACTAACCGATGTATTGCACCATATATATATAATATATATATATATATATATATATATATATATATATATATATATATATATATATATATATATATATATATATATATTTAACATCTTTTACAATTTTGTTAGTCATTAGCTAAATTTTAGTTATTCAAATTTCGGAAAATTTATTTTTAAAAAAATTACGTTGCCAGACGTAGAATTCTTTCGAGAGTTAATAAAAAGTAAACTTTACTTATATAAACTTTATTATTATAAAAATTTATTTTTTATTTCCCAACTTTTTTACCTAAGATTCGACAAGGATTCTAAAAATATAATCCTTTTTTACGTACGTTCAGTAGTTTTTTAAATATGTAACTAGTTTAAACCGAGGTCTGGCCTTTTTGCCTTGTAAAATATATTGAGATGTTATGTGGAAGTAAATTAATAAAAAATAATAGAATAAAGATGCAGTATTCTTATTATTTTTAAGTCATTGTCGTTAATTATTGAAAATTAGGATCATACAGTAGACTGACTCAAATTTGAAACAAAAGTTGATGGTTGTTTATCATCAATTCAAAACTGAGGAGAGTAGCTTTCTTTTTATTTTTCTCGTTTCCTATTTGTCAACATATATATATATATATATATATATATATATATATATATATATATATATATATATATATATATATATATATATATATATATATATATATATATATATATATATATATATATAATATATATATATATATATATATATATATATATATTAGGGATGGAGTGAAGTATCGGTATCGGTATCGGTATCGGCAAGTATCGGCATATTTTCCGATACCGGTATCGGTATCGGTATCGGTATCGACCTTTTCAGTATCGGTATCGGTATCGGCAAATTTTTTGGATAAGAGTAAAGTATCGGTATCGGTATCGGTATCGGTAGTAGTATCGGCATATTTTCCGATACCGATACCGGTATCGGTATCGGTATCTGGTAATTTTTAGGTATCGGTATCGGTATCGGTAAAAATTTTGGTATCGCTCCATCCCTAATATATATATATATATATATATATATATATATATATATATATATATATATATATATATATATATATATATATATATATATATATATATATATATATATATATATATATATATATATATATATATATATATATATATATATATATATTTTCAATACTGCTATTGAGGATTCGAACCCGGGCCTCTGAGATGGTATACCATTGTGCCAACCACTACAATAAAATAATACATAAATATTCCACGGTTTATATCAGTACGTCTGAGCATAGTGGCAATTACTGAATATATATATATATATATATATATATATATATATATATATATATATATATATATATATATATATATATATATATATATATATATATATATATATATGTGTGTGTGTGTGTGTGTGTGTGTGTGTGTGTGTGTGTGTGTGTGTGTGTGTGTAGAAATATAATTAGTTATATTATATATATATTATATATATATATATATATATATATATATATATATATATATATATATATATATATATATATATATATATATATATATATATATATATATATATATATATATATATATATATATATATATATATATATATATATATATATATATATATATATATATATATATAGAAGCAGGAGTTTTACTGGAGACAGTTCTCTGAGCTCAGTCACTGCCATTAGTAGCTTCAGGAGTAGCACTCATATGCTGAATGAGAGCTGTAACATGGACAGCCAAATGTCTCTTTTTGTGCCTGCTACTGTAATCTTGGATGATTTTGGGAGGGGGGAGGGTGGCTACCAACGCCAGGAGGCCAACGAGGTGGTCATCAAAGAACTGGAAAGCTGTTTGGAAACTCTTGAGAAGTAAGAAACTCGCCTCGCCGCTATAGTGAAGTAGCAAAACTAATCTTAAAATTTAGTAAATTCACTTCTTTTATGATTTAACATTTAAAGATTTAGAATTATTAAATTAAAATAATTAAATCCAATGAATTTAAACACTTCTTTCTCTATCAGCTTTGTCTTTGACAAATTTGTGAGGATTGACGAGAAGATCCACAATGGCCTTCGTAATTGTCAACATCCTGGTTGCAAATGCAAGAAGGGGTTTATCTACAGCCCCCACACCAGGATCTACCTCAAGCAGCTGTACAAGAATGTAAATTTAAATAATTAGCTAGGTTTACAGCAAATAACTGATGTCGCTAGTCCTGCCACTTTATTTAAATTTTGGCAATGAAAATTAAAAAATTTATAGCAAATTTAAAAGTTAATATTTTTTATATCAGATGCACAAAGACCAGCTCCATCAGCTCTCTGCGCCATTGATAGGCTCAACAAGCGCGGTCGCCCCAAGTCAAGGGATAGTGAGGCTATCAAGAAGCGTCATATGTGCTTGGAGGAGAGCTTCAGGGCAAACTTCAACCAGAAGAGAGCAAGACAGGGCTACAACAGGTGGAAAAAATTCTGAGAAATAATAGTAGTTATTTTAACTTTAAAATTTTTAAACTAATAAAGAAGCGTCTTAGCGTTTTAAAATATTTTGATTAAAAATTTAAAATATTTTAATTAATTTAATTTACATATTTTTCCTTAACATGGTACATTGAGACAATGACGCCACTGGCTGTAGCTAACCATCCAGGCACAAAGAAGATGCTCTACCTCGTGAAACCTGAGTTTCAGCCCACCTCCAGGGGGACTGCCGGCAGAGACATTGTCAAGCTGATGGAAAGATTCGATAGGAATCAAAAGTGTTACTTTCATTATTCCAATTATTAACACGATTATTATTATTATTTTTATTATTATTATTATTATTATTATTATTATTATTATTATTATTATTATTATTATTATTATTATTATTATTATTATTATTATTATTATTATTATTATTATTATTATTATTATTATTATTATTATTATTATTATTATTATTATTATTATATATTATTATTATTATTATTATTATTATTATTATTATTATTATTATTATTGCTGCCGTTATTTTATTATTGAAAATTCTATTATAAATTTTAGATTAAAATTATTATTATTATTATTATTATTATTATTATTATTATTATTATTATTATTATTATTATTATTATTATTATTATTATTATTATTATTATTACTATCATTATTATATTATTCTTATTGATATTTTTAGTTTATTACTTTTATCATCTTTAATTAAAATATATATCATCATTTCTATTATTATTACCATTATTATCATAGTAAACATCATAAGTAACGTCTTTGTTATTATTACTTGCATGATCAATATTTCTTGACTTTTGTTACTCTAGAAGTAACCTATCATAACCTGTAATTATTAAAAAAAGTATATTATTATTATATATATATATATATATATATATATATATATATATATATATATTATATATATATATATATATATATATATATATATATATATATATATATATATATATATATATATATATATATATTAGTATAGGGTCCACTATCGACTGCAATTAGGCTTAACATGAGTTAGAACGGCATTTGAGGAAGCTGTACCCGCTACAGCTTTCCCATACTCTTTCCTGAGGGTTTTTGAACGGAATTAGAAAGGAATTTGCCCTCAATCTCTTTCCTGAGCTCGTTTTGATGGATTTTAGAACGGAATTCTACAGAAACGACTCACCTAGGTTAGAACCAGAGCCACAGCAATATCTGGATCTGTCAATGGGTAGTGTAAGGGGTTTCAGAAGACGGAGGTTCCTGAGGAGACGAAGTCCCCCTCATAGAATGGTTTCGGAAGAAGGAGGTTCCTGAAGAGGGGGGAATTGATTCCCCTTCATAGAATTATTTCGAAATACGGAGGTTTCTCAATAGGGAGAACGGAGTTCCCCTCATAGAATGATTTCGACACACGGAGGTTTCTCAATAGGGGGAACGGAGTTCCCCTCATAAATGTTTTCGGAAATTGCTTGCTAATAGAGTTGTCGGAATATCTTTGACCATACCTTTGCGAAAAAATGTAAGTTGAATTTGAAGAATTAAGTTGAATGGTTATGAGTTTATGTTGAATGTTAATATAAAGAAGTGCAATTTGCATGCTAGATATAAGATGCCATGTCTTTGTTCATGTCCTAATGATAAAGTTGAGTTAACCGTGGAGAATCAAATTAAATGTTGAATAGTGAATGAAAAGTTCTATGACTTGCCTACCAGATAAATACTAGCATTACTTTGTTCGTACAATAAATACAAAAGGTAGGTTAAATACAGGGATGTAAGTTATATATTGATGAGGCTTACGATGAAAATATATGCAAGTACAATAAAATATAAGTTAAAGAGATGGCTGTATGTCTTTGATCATGCTTTATTGATAAAAAGTTTAGCGTACTATGATGAATTAAGATATACATTAAAAGAATTAGATAAGAAATGCATGTAATTTCCTATAAATTGTATGTTGAAGAGTGGATAACATGTGTTTGGTTATGTCGAAGTATTAAAAGTAAGACTATATAAAGAGATTAAGATTTAGGTTGAAGGAAATAGGAATAAAATGAGTTCCAGAGAGATGTCTTTGATCGTGCATAAGTATTAAAAAGTTAGATTGTATATTGAGTTTTAAAGTAAATGTTGTGGAACTTAGGGTTAGAAATGTATATGAAGGATCAATTAATTATATATTATATGGGTAACAATGGAGATTCAAATCATATATTGAATAGTTTTCGTTGAACAGTGTGTTAAGTTCTGTAATTTGTATGTCAGATAGATACTAACATGCTTATGTTCATGCATTTTAGTGATAAAAGATAGTATAATGTTTAGATTTATGACTTGGAGCGTAAGCCTACACAGTGTCTATGATAAGTGTTGTAGAAATGCCTGAATGCATTGAGAGAGCATGAGTACAGTGTAAATAAAGACTTTCAGTTTGCGTTAGGGAGATATTTTGTAGTACAAATATATTTAGAGGGGCGGTTAATAGCTTTAAATGAGTGAGATGTGTTTGTTAGATGTAATATACATGAATTTTGCTTTGATATGTCAAGTATAATTGTGTGGAATGTTAAAATTTAAACTAACTGGTCTTAGTTGGTTACAACTGCTGTGTATGCAAACAAATGTGAATGTGAGTAGGTAAGTGCATATGCCCATGATTGAGTCCTTATAAGTATTGCGTACTTTACTACGTGCATGAGCGAAGAAGTAGAAAAATTTCAAATTCCTGCGGTTACCATGATAATTTTATGAATGAGGGTAGCATAGTGATTTCTTCGATGTAGCTATATGTGTGTTTGTGTGTGCAAGAAGAAGATCGTAGTAAAGATTGCATTTGTCAAAAAAAAAAAAAAAAATAAAAAAAAAAAAAAAAAATAATATAAAAATAAAAATAAAAAATTATAATAAAAAAAAATAAAAATATAAATAAAAAAATAAAAAATAAAAAAAAATAAAAATAAAAATAAAAAAATAAAAAAAATAAAAATAAAAATAAAAAATAATTTATTTAAAAAAATTAAAAAGAAAAATATAAAGGAAAATAAAAAAAAATAGTTTTTAAAAAATAAAAAATAAAAAAATAAAAAAAATAAAAAAAAATATAAATATTAAAACCAAAACTTGAAATAAACAAAGTACTTACAGTAAAAATTTAAAAACATAAAAAAAATGAAAAACAATAAAATTTCAAATGAAAAATTAAAGAAATTAAGATTACAGATGAATTGTTGTTTAAACAATGAGTTACTTAGTAGAAGAAGCAAAGAGTTGCTATATTAGCTTCTTAAATCAACGCCACATGTATGAAACATACTATCACATGTTTATAATATTTTTTTTTGAAATAAGGTAGCTGTTATATTTATGATTTCATAGAATGAAACTACATTACTGAAAAATAGTTTCAGATAAGTTAGGGGATGTTTAAAATGAATGATTGTAAATCATGAATGAATGAAAAGTGAAGGGTTGAAACTTAAAACGGAGAAAAGAGAGAGCTCATGAAGCAACTGATTGTCTGGATATGTGAAAATACAAAGGATGAGAAGATCAAAAGTGAAAGTATAGAGATCTTAAAACTGAAAAAGCTTGAGTACGCGAAGATGATGAAGATGGAATACATAAAAGGGAAGATATGGTGATCTTAAAATGGATAAAGGTAGGAACCATGGGAAGGTAGAAAAGTTTAAGAAAAATGGCTAAGGTTGGGAACCTGAAAAATATATTGAGTGGCTGGAAATATGTTTTTGCTTGTGTGTGTGCGTGTGTGAATGATTGAGTGAATGTATAATTATATAAATCTGGGTATTTGTTCATGAGTGTGAGCGAAGGTATGTGTATATGCATGTATTTGAGTGTATGTGTCTGTGTACGTGATTGTATATGTATCTGAGAATATGTATGTGAGTGTGAGTTCATGTGTATATATATATATATATATATATATATATATATATATATATATATATATATATATATATATATATATATATATATATATATATATATATATATATTATGTAATTGAGTTTATGTGTCTGTGTATGTGTGCATGATGTTTTGGTATTGTATGTTTATATATATGAATATACTTTAATGCATTACATTAAAAAAAGTTTTAGAAAATGTAGGTAAAAAAAGAAAATAATAAATTATTTAAGTTACAGCTTTGTGAAGAAAACGGATGTTAGTTTAGAATATATTAAATATTATGGAATAATAATATGTGTATGGTGAAATAAAATGTAAATGCAAAGAATGCTATATGATTTAAAATGGAATAAATAAATGTTAGGTAAAATGAAAATTTAGAAATTTGTAAAATTATTGTACATGGTGTCCATGAGATTATCTGGGTATTGTATGCATGTAATTTAATATATTGCGTTAAAAAATTAAGAAAATATGAATAGAAAAGGAAAATTACGAATTATTTTAGTTATAGCTTTGTATAGAAAACGGGTATTAGTTTACAATATTTTAAATAATATGGAATAAAAATATACGTATAGTGGAATAAAATGTAAATGCAAAGAATGTAAAGTGGAATAAAATGGAAATTTAGAAATTTGGAAAATTGATGCACATGACTTAGAAGGATATCTTTGCTCTTATATTAGAAAGATCTCGTGGTCTAATGGCTAACGTCATGGAAATCCATTCCTGAGGTTGGTCGTTCGAACTTACTTTCGTAAAAATTTGAAGATTGGTTTTTTGACGAGAATCGATGCAAAGAGTATATGGAGAGAAAATCTACGCAGATGAAAACCATATTTTCAGAAAATCCAAGACGCGCACCCTCTCGAAGAACTTCCGAGTTCCGGAATCCTTATACGAGGGAGACTCCGTTTCCCCCTCTTCAGAAACCTCCGAGTTCCGAAACCATTCTATGAGGGACTCCGTTCCCCTATTGAGAGACCTCCGTGTTTCGAAATCATTATATGAGAGGGACCCCGTTCCCTCCCTTTTCAGGAGCCTCCGTCTTCCAAAACCATTCTATGAAGGGGACTCCATCCCCCCAGGAACCTCCGTCTTCCGAAACCCCTTACACTAGCCATAGACGGATCCGGATGTTGCAGTGGCTCTGGTTCGAACCCCATGTGAGTCGTTTCTGTGGAATTCCGTTCTAAAACCCGTCAAATAGGGCTCTGGAAAGAGCATGAGGGCGAATTCCTTTCTAATTCTGTTCAAAAAGCCTCAGGAAGCTATAAAGCGGGGGGTACAGCTTCCTCAAATGCCGTTCTAACTCACGTTAGTCTTAATTGCAGTCGATAGTGAACACTATACTATATATATATATATATATATATATATATATATATATATATATATATATATATATATATATATATATATATATATATATATATATATATATAT
Organism: Armadillidium nasatum; assembly: GCA_009176605.1. NCBI lineage: Eukaryota > Metazoa > Arthropoda > Malacostraca > Isopoda > Armadillidiidae > Armadillidium > Armadillidium nasatum. The sequence continues at coordinate 45,782 of SEYY01020464.1, read as the reverse complement.
ATATATATATATATATATATATAAAATTGGGGCTCAAAGGAAACCGCAGTGTTTTCCCCTAGCAGTCCCTTTTCAGAGAAATTGAACAGTTACGATATTATTATTAAGATCATATTGAATTTAGTAGAATAGGACATACTTTTAAATTTTAAACCTGTAAATGTACCATATCCTGAATAAAGCTTCGTGAATTGTGAATTATTATTATTATTATTATTATTATTATTATTATTATTATTATTATTATTATTATTATTATTATTATTATTATTATTATTATTGTTGTTATTGTTATTGTATTATTATTATTATTATTATTATTATTATTATTATTATTATTATTATTATTATTATTATTATTATTATTATTATTAATCGTAACAGCAGCAGCAGCAGCAGTATTTCATACCCTAATCCTTATACCCTATATACCCTAGTCAATATAGTAGCAGTACAACATTCCCCATGCCGTTAAAAAAATACTTTATCAGTACAATGGAAGCTATAGAAGCATGTAAATGCAGACACTTACACACGCATAATCATATATTCACACACTCGCACTCACAACCCTAACAAACGACGCAAACACACATACATACACATCCATAAGTACATTTTAGATATATATAATCTTATATGTCAGCCGTTGTCGCAACTTAAAAGAGGTCCTCACACTGGCAAAAATTTTGCACAAAAATTTCAGGATTTCTGTTTTGTGCAAAAATATTGAGAGTGTGAGGACAAATATTGTGCAAAAAAAAGGGGTATTCAATATTTTGTGGGGTGTTCAAAAGTTTTCTTTCGGACCTGTCAATATTTTGTAGCATGATATAGTAGTATAGGTTGCCTTTCCAGCGAGCTAAAAAGGTTCTAGAACGAATTTTCAGCGACAGTTCAACCAAAATATCGATAAATAATCGGAAAATATAGGAATAATCGGAAAAATATCGGAAATAATCGAAAATAAAATACTACTACTACTACTACTACTACTACTACTACTACTACTGATAATAATAATAATAATAATAATAATAATAATATTAATAATAATAATAATAATAATAATAATAATAATAATAATAATAATAATAATAATAATAATGATTTAGATTTCTAGTCTGTCCAAAATCACTCAAATCACTCATGCACCCTGAGCAATATATATATAGGGTGGTTAAATTGTATGGGCCGATGTTGAATGTGAACCACACCTAAACGTCAAGTTTTTTACTGCATTTCATTTGACTTTTTTCAATTTCAGACTTACTCAATTTGAACCATGGAAAGATACACAATGTAAAGTAATTTGTGTTTTATTCAAAATCAACATCGGCCCTTAAAATTTAACCACCCTATTAGTTTAATAAAGGGTGGTTAAATTGTATGGGCCGATGTTGAATGTGAACCACACCTAAACGTCAAGTTTTTTACTGCATTTCATTTGACTTTTTTCAATTTCAGACTTACTCAATTTGAACCATGGAAAGATACACAATGTAAAGTAATTTGTGTTGTATTCAAAATCAACATCGGCCCTTAAAATTTAACCACCTATATATAATTATATATATATATATATATATAATATATATATATATATATATATATATATTATATATATATAAATATATATATAATATATATATTATATATTATATATATATATATATATATAATATAATATATATATATATATATATATATATATATATAATATATATATATATATATATATATATATATATATATATATATATATAATATATATATATATATATATATATATATATATATATATATATATATATATATATATATATATATATATATATATATATATATATATATATATATATATATATATATATATATATATATATATATATATATATATATATATATATATATATATATATATATATATATATATATAAATATATATATTATATATATATATATATATATATATTATATATATATATATATATATATATTATATATATATATATATATATTATATATATATATATATATATATATATATATATATATATATATATATATATATATATATATATATATATATATATATATATATATATATATATATATATATATATATATATATATATATATATATATATATATATATATATATATATATATATATATATATATATATATATATATATATATATATATATATATATATATATATATATATATATATATATATATATATTATTCCATCACGAATGTTTAGTCGGCACTGAAATTTTGTGAAATATTTTTGTGTAGTGTGAGGGGTCCACGACCATTCAATATTTTGTACAAAAATAAGCTCAATATTTTTGCTCAAAATTTTGAGCGAAATTTTTGCCAGTGTGAGGGCCCCTTAATTACTCTCTCTTTCTCGCTTAAGCATAAACAAACAAAAACATACATCCCCATAATCTCACTTACTCTGCAGGATCAGGCATCCCATCTACCGATCAAGATATATAAGCATAAGACAGTAAACGTCACATTCAAATAAATAAAAAGACACATGTGCATGAATATTTATGCACTCCTTTTTTATGTTTCAACAATGTAAGTTTATTTAGACATGCATAATTAAAAAATGCTGAATTATTTTAATTTTTAAAATGAATTTTAAGAAATTTTTGCTAATAAAATTTTTTACACTAAATCTTTTACGTAAATTTCACTAAATCTACTTAAAAATTATATATTTACAATCAAAAACATTTCATTTATATAAAACTATGTATTTTATACGTAATAAGTAATATGCTAAATAAAATTTCCTAAAAACCACAAAAGTTAGCACATAACATTAAAAATATTATATAATTTTACTATATAATATTCTAACAGTCACGATATTATTATAAAGACTATCTTGAATTTATAAGAATAGGACCTACTTTTAAATGTACCATTTCCTGAATAAAGCTTTGTGAATTGAGAATATATTTCATATATTTCATCCCAGAATCGTTCAAAATTTATCCTTCGTAACACTAAAAACTCTTTTCTTCGTAAAAAATGCAATAATATTTCTGGTTCCTCTTCTTCACGTTCTTTTTGGCATTTTACAAAAAATATCAACTCTAACTTTGCTTCTTCCTCTTTCCCTCCTTCAATATCTTCTAACGGTTCAACTGCCGTTTTGACTTCCTCTAAATCTGAACTTTTACCTCTAATTGCCGATTCCGGAGCTGTTCATACTTTTTCAACCACTCCAACTCATTTATGCCTAATATTGTAATTTCTTCTAAAAACGCAATTTCTGCCCTCTCTGAGCTTAACACTAAGAAGGTGTACGATCCTGATGGTATTCCTCCTGTGGTTCTCAAAACTTGTGCTTCCGAGCCTGCACCCTGCACGTCTTGTGAATCTTGAATCTCCTAACTTCGATGTTCTGTGGCTTAAAATCTTCCTTCCTACCCCTACGATAATCTTGTGTTTCTGCTATTGTTCTCCCAATAGAGCAGATTTTTCGACCTTTTTTGAATATCTAACTACTTCTCACGAGACTGTTACATCTTCACATCCAAACACTGAAGTCCTCTATTTAGGAGATTTCAATGTACACAACACTGAAAGGCTAGGTTCCTCTCATACTGAATCAGGGGGGAGGAGGCCGAATCATTCAGCATTCTCAACGATCTGAAGCAACTGATTAAAGAACCAACACACATTCCAGATCGTCCTAACCAATTCTTAAACACTCTTGATTTATGCTTCACTACTAGTCCTTCTCTCTATAAATACGCTGTCTTCGCACCTATTGGTAAATCTGACCACAATCTAATTACTCTTAATTTTCAAGCTTTCTCTCCAACTGCTCCACCCTGCCCTAAGCGTATCTTCTGGCACTTTGATCGGGCTGACTGGGGGCTTTGCGTTGCTTCTATGCTAACTATCCTTGGATGGACTGCTTTGTCTCTGAAGACGCGTCAGTCTCTGCTGATAAGGTGGGGGCTGTAATCGTTGATGGGATGAGCAGGTTCATTCCTTCTTCGTCTAAATCTTTTCTCTCCTCAAAATCCATGGTTCGATCGCGCCTTGTTCTCTTGCCATTCAGGCTAGAGACATCGCGTATCGAGGGTGGAAAAACTCTCTTCTCCTATCACTCTTGCTAATTTTCATTCAGCTCGGAATCGTTGCAGGGATATTCTTCGACGAGCAAAGCAGGCTTTCACTAAAAGAAGGTGTGCGGAGCTCCTAAACTCTCCTACTGATAAATCTTTCTGGCCTCTTGCCTCTCAACAAATCTTATTCCCCTCTGATGGCTCTGTTGCTAACACTCCAACTGAAAAGGCTAATCTCTTCGGCCTCCTATTTTCCTCTAATTCAACCCTGGACGACTCCGGCAACCCTCCTCCTACTTCTTCTCCTCTCAGAAGTCCCATGCCTTTACCTATGATTACATTTGATCGGGTGCATGGGGTTCTGAAATCTATGAACGTAAGGAAGGCAAGCGGCCCGGATGGCATTCCTCACCGAGTTTTAAGGGAGTGTTCTTCTGAGCTGGCTTCGCCCCTCGTTCAACTCTACTCCCTATGCCTCAATAGTAATACTTTCCCTCAGTGTTGGAAGCGCGCATTGGTCCAGCCTATTCCGATAAAGTGTAGCCGCTCTGATCCTTCTAACTATCACTCTATAGCTCTCACTTGTATTCTGTCTAAGATCTTTGAAACCCTTCTCAACTCTCACTTCTTGGATCATCTGGAATCTCATTCCATTCTTTCTGATCATCAGTATGGCTTTCGACGTTCGAGGTCTACTGGTGATATACTTTCCTATCTCACAGATTTATGGTCTTCTGCCCTTAGGGATCATGGGGAGACTTGTGTGGTGGCGTTTGACATATCTAAGGCATTTGACCGGGTATGACATGCGTCACTGCTTTCCAAGCTCCCCTCCTTTGGGTTTCCTCCTTCTCTTTGCTTACTTATGTCTAGCTTTCTTTCTAATCGCTCCATTTCAGCTGTTGTTGATGGAGCGATTTCTTCTTCCTTTCCTGTCAATAGTGGTGTTCCCCAGGGTTCTGTCTTATCTCCTACTCTATTTCTACTTTTCATTAATGATCTTCTTAGCTGTTCATCTAACCCTGTCCATTCATATGCCGATGATTCAACCCTCCATTCTTCTACTCATTTCAAATCTGCTCCTTCCTTTGCATCTAGAGTTGCCTCTTGTCTTCATCTTGCAGATCTGGGTAGAATTTCCCAGTGGGATCGTCTCAACCTTGTGAAATTCAACTCTTTAAAAACTCAACTTCTAGAAATCTTCCTCTCAAAGACACCTCCTATCTTTTCTATTTCTTTCGACGGTTCTCAAGTCTCTCCTGTTGACAATATAAATATTCTTGGCCTTAACATAAACAAAAAAAAATGCCTTGGAAACCTCACATCACAATGGTTGCTAAGGCGGCCTCAAAGAAGCTGGGAGTTCTGCTTAGACTGCGAGAATTTTTTCTTCTTCGCAGTCACTCCAATTATACAAGGGCCTCATCCGCCCTTGTATGGAGTGCTGTTCTCATGTCTGGAGTGGCTCAGGTTTCACCCGTCTTTTGGATAGGGTTGAGTCAAAGGCTAAAAGACTTATAAACCGTTCTGCTCTTACTAATTCACTTGACCCTTTATCTTTGCGACTTGACGTTGGTGCCCTATCTCTCTTCTATAGGTACTACAGCGGCAAATGCTCGAGGGAACTGTCCACTCGCATACCTCCACCTTTACGGCGTCCTCATAGCACAATGGGTGCATTGTCTGCACATGAATTTTGTGTAGACATTGGCAACTCCAGGCTTGTTCGCTGTGGTGCCTCCTTCTTTCCAGCCACCTCTGTTTTGTGGAATTCTCTCCCATCCTCTATGTTTCCTGCTGAATTTAATCTTAATTCCTTTAAGGCCCACGTCTATGCTCACCTGCAAAATTTCCATTAGGTGTGAGTTGTGGGTAGTTTTATCTCTTCTATTGTTTTAGCACCCCCTCCTTGAATAGGGCTTTGCCCGTGAGCGGTGGTGAAGTGTAAAAAAAAACAAAAAAAAACCATGCCTTAGTAAACTATTTCGTCTTTGTCTTCATACTTCAACCATCCCTTCTTGCTGGAAACGTACGTTCATTCAGACAGTGCCGAAGAAAGGGGACCCCACTCAAGCCTCTAACTACCGTCCAATTCCTTTAACATCAATTATTCCTAAAGTTTTCAAATCTATCCTTAACAGGAAGATTTGGAAACATCTCAATTCTTCTGTATATTCTAGTAATTTAGTAACCATACTAAACCTGATCGCCAGCATGGCTTTCGTAAGAAACGCTCTAATAATGATCTCCTTTAGCTTCTCTCTGACTCCTGGTTCTACGTACTTCGGCAGTTCGGTGAATATTTTGCTGTCGCCCTGAATATATTGAAACCTTTCGATAGAGTGTGGCACAAAACTTTGATTTCTGAACTACCCTCTTTCAAAATCTATCCCTCTCTCTGTGACATTCTCTCTGATTTTCTTTTTGGTCGTTCTATACCAGCTTTTGTAGACGGCCATCGTTCATCCTATAAATCTGTTAATAGTGGTGTTCCTCAAGGATCTGTCCTATCCTCAAAATTTTTCCTTCTTTTCATTAATGACCTTCTCTATATTACTTCACCTCCTTTCCACTCCAATGCCGATGACTCCACCCTTCATTACTCTTTTAATTTTGAAAGTCGCCCCTCCTAACAACAGTTAATAGACGCAAGGAGGGTGGCCTTGGAGCAACTAACCTCTGATCTACCTCGCATTTCAAATGATGGCAGAGAAAACATGGTAGTTTTCAATGCCTCAAAAACTTGGTGTTTCTTTTTCTCGTGATCTTTCTTGGAAAGATCACATTACTTCTCTTTCTTAAGAAGCTCCATACACATACCTAACAAATTATGCCTTCCGGAGGTAACCTTAGCTAACCGATCATCGCCTAACATTAAGTATTTCATATTAAACATGAAAATAAAGTTGTTTTCATGTTTTTTCCTGTTGAGATTTGTATTTTTATCATCATTAACTATTTTAATCATTTTTAACAGTCGATTATCTGCACTTATATAGCAAATACAGGAAATTTATAATTATAAATAAAGTGATACATTGAACACAAGCATACCTCATGATGAAAAGATATTATATTAACATTCCACCAATTTTTGCCGTGATATACATGCAATGAGGAGTTAATACCTTGCATACTCTAGATATACAGGCATAATTAGACCAAAATAATAATTTTTCTATTGTGTTTTACCCTTAACAGCCTCCTATCCGACCTTAACCAAAAATAACCACTCATCTTTATTCTATCATTTTCAAGTTAACCTTGACTTGTTTTGTCTTGCAACTTCATCGTTCTTTAAAGTTAGACTGTATCTCAGAAATTAAGATTTTTTAAACAACCTTCCACAGTTATATTTCACATGACTGAGAATATTATTATTATTATTATTATTATTATTATTATTATTATTATTATTATTATTATTATTATTATTATTATTATTATTATTATTATTATTATTATTATTATTATTATTATTATTATTATTATTATTATTATTATTATTATTATCATTGTTTCATGATATAAAAGTAAAAACGAAAGTTTCGAAAATATAATCTAATCATTCAATTCCTAACCTTACTCAACCTAACCAGCTAATAGATGCCCTCCAACTACAGTTAATAGTTCCCCAACATTCTAATACGCTGTAAATATTCCATATTAAACATGAAAATACAGTTATTTTCATGTTTTTTGTGTTGCGATTTGTATTTTTTATCATCATTAACTATATTAACCTTTTTTCTTAATCGATTATCTGTACTTATATAACAAATACAGGATATTCCCTTTATAAACAAAGTGATACATTGAACACGAGCATATATCACGTTGAAAGGATATGATTATACTAATATTCCAGTAACTTTGAGTTATTTATACGTTTCAACATGAAAGCGTAGGTATATACAAAGTTAATTTTGTTTCAGCATGCTTCACAAATCACACAAAAAATGTTTTAACAAATAATATACAAAATTCAGCATCACATCTCAATCTCATGCTTTATGAATTAAATATTTTCATACATTTTCATTTTCAACCAAATATAATCTAATCATATCACTAATAAATTTAATCATAACCAATTAATAGATGCACACATAGCAAATTTAACCTGAAGTGTTTTAACCAGTCAAATCAATAATGTACATTTTACAAATGTTGCTTTGCCAGACGTAAACTTAATTAACCTAACCAGGCCTAACCATCCATTATCTAACATAACATTGAAACATAAATATCATAACATATTTCACACATGGGCTAACATCTTACGGACTAGCCCATTTCCAACTTAAAACCTTGAATAATTTCAATCTGATCTAATTTAATTATATTCTACAGTAAACTTATTTCATTGAATGGTTTTTCAGTTCTTATTTTTCTAACATTTTCAAGCTAACATAACTATGTTCTATTTAATATTTATAACCTCATCTTTCTTAAAAAATAAGGTAGTCATTAACATCTTATCCTTCTCCATATACTGTTAAGCTTTTCCTCCTTTGGGTTGATCTGATTACCTCCTTATCTCTGTTTCTTCAAATTTTAAGCAAGAACGGCCTCTGCCTTTGGTGAAGAGTCTCTTTCGTTGCCAATAACTAGTCTGATTTGCGGTTGTACTTATCTGATTTCCCATTTAATGATTACTGCTTCTCCAAGAGGGGTCCTTCGGAATGTGCTGAGAGCATAATTGAGGTAATTCACTCTGGCATGGAAGCGCACGTTACAAATTCTTTCCCTTCAACTAAATCTTACAAACCTTGGTTTAACTCTACTAGTTCTCTTTCAATTCGCCACAGGGATGCTGCTTTCAGAGATTACCATCAACTCCAGAAGTTCATTCAAATTATATTTCATCCCGGAATCGTGCAAAATCTATTCGTAACACCAAACAATCGTTTCTCTGTCATAAATACAAAAATCTTCCCAGTTCCTCTTCATCACATCCTTTCCGGAATTGAAAGTTCTAAGTTTGCTTATTCCTCTTTCCATCCCCTAGTATCTTCTGAGGGCATAATTGCCATCTTTCCTTCTACTAAAGCTGCATTCTTCGCTCACAATTTTGCTTCTAATTCTAAATAAGATATTAAGGAGCTATTTCTCTTCCTTTAACCAACTTCATCTTATTAATTTTTAATATTGTAATTTCTTTTACAGATGTCATTTCTGCCCTCTTTGAACTTCTTTTCTTGTTGGAGCCATACTCTCATTCAGCCTGTAACAAAGTAGGGAGAACCCTTTCAACACACTTTCTTCCTATTTCTTTACCTACATTCTTTATAAAGTTTTCGAATCTATCCTTAGCAGGAAGACTTGGAAACATTTCAATCCTTCCAATCTTATTTTAGATCCCCAGTATGTCTTTCGAAAAGAAGGTTCTACTAGTGATCTTCTCTCCTTTCTCTCTGAGTCCTGATTCTCCGTTCTTCGTTGTTTCGATGAATCTTTCGCTTTAGCGATAGACAATTTAAAAACTTTCGAAAAGGCATGGCACAAAGCTTTCATTTCCAAACCTTCCTCTTTCAGAATTTGTCCTTCTCTCCAATATTCTTTCCGGTTGTTCTATAGCAGCTGTTGTAGACGGCCACCGTTCTTCCTTTAAAACTATAAAAAGTGGTGTTCCTCAGGGATCTGATTAATAGCATTTTCTCAATTACTCTATTCCCATTCCATTCCCCCAATCCCGAATACTCCATCCTATAACTTCTTTCACTTTGATCAACCAACAACAGTTATTTCGCGCATGGAAGGTTGCGCTAGAGCAAGTAACCTTTGGTCTTTCTCTAATTTCAAATTGGTTTGGAAAAAACATTGATGTTTTCAATGATTTAGAAACACAATATATCGATTTCTCATCTTGACAAACCATCCACTCAAGGATGACATTTTCTAAATCTCTCGATTCAAACCTTCATCTATCCTCAATATTCCGTACTTTTCTCTCGTTATCTTTCTTGGAAGGATCACTTTAATTTCTTTATAAACAAGTTTCTTACATTTTATGAACGTGTATGGAGCACTTGTTTTTGGTGACTCCACTCTTTCAAGGTGGATTTTAAGGTGTTTCCCCATTTAAACTTTTTCACTCTCACTAACTCTCTCCTATCTCTTTCTGCCAGTTGAATTGTTGCGTCAATCTCTCTGTACTGTCGCTACTACAAAGGACACTACTCTTCTGTACTCTCACGTGTTATATCTCCTCCGTTGATAAATACTCGAGTGCTCTACTCAGTCTCACATGAACTCTACCGGTAAGGTTTGGAACACACACTCTTTATTTGCTTTCTCAACATCCTTTAGCTTGAATACTTTCAAACACCGTGTTTTGGGGGCATATCAGCCAATAATCGACCTTGATTCCGTGTTATCACTCAACTCTGATAAAAATCGGTCGACCTCTAGCCTTTTCCAATCAGAGATATATATATATATATATATATATATATATATATATATATATATATATATATATATATATATATATATATATATATATATCAGTTCATGAAAAGGGTATTTTATTTATTTATTTACTTATTTAATATCTTTTATTTCTTTTCATTTATTTTCTTAATTATTTTTTAATTTTATTTTTTATTTTAAGTATTTCAAATAATATTTAAATTATTTTTATTTTAATTTTATTTATTTTTGATTATTTTTTATTTTTAATTATTTTTATTATTTTTAAATATTTTTTATTATTTCTGGAGTGAGAGTAGGGGGTTGCGGGGATCAGGTAGGTTCCTGTGTAAAGGTGGGTCCCGGCCGACAATATTAGCCCATAACTATATATATATATATATATATATATATATATATATATATATATATATATATATATATATATATATATATATATATATATATATATATATATATATATATATATATATATATATAGTTTTTGGCTAATATTTTCGGACGGGAGCCCCACTCTTACACAAAAATAAAACCTATTAAATAAGTAAATAAATAAATAAATAAATAAATTAAAAAGGAGAAAAATGAAAATCAAACCCTACTCCCCCTCCCAAGGTGGTTAAATTTTAAGGGCCGATGTTGATTTTGAATAAAACACAAATTACTTAGGAATTTATTGTCATTTCTTTTTATTATGATAATATGGTATGGTTCAATTATGTATGGAACAAAATATCGGCCAAATGGCCGCCGCGACCTCGGCGGCACACCTCCATCCGATGGTCCAAATTTTCGATGACGCTGAGGCATAATTAGGGTTCTATGCCGTTAATGTGCCGAATTATCTCATCCTTTAGCTCTTGAATTGTTGCTGGCTTATCGACGTACACCTTTTCTTTCAAATAACCCCAAAGAAAGAAGTCCAACGGTGTCAAATCACATGATCTTGGCGGCCAATTGACATCGCCACCACGTGAGATAACACGGCCATTGAATTTGTCGCGCAAAATAGCCATTGTTTCGTTAGCTGTGTGGCAAGTGGCACCGTCCTGTTGAAACCACATATCGTCCACATCCATACCTTCCAATTCGTGCCATAAAAAGTTCGTTATCATCTCACGATAGCGAACACCATTCACAGTAACTGCCTGACCGGCCTCATTTTGGAAAAAATACGGCCCGATGATGCCGCCAGCCCATAAACCACACCAAACAGTCACTCTTTGTGGGTGCATTGGTTTTTCGACAATCACTCTTGGATTAGCATTCGCCCAAATGCGGCAATTCTGCTTATTGACGAATCCACTGAGGTGAAAATGTGCCTCATCACTGAAGATGATTTTCCTCGAAAATTGATCATCCACTGTTGCCATTTCTTGCCACCATTCTGACCATTGGACGACGTTTTGTATGGTCAAGAGGCTTTAGTTCTTGAGTCAATTGCACCTTGTAAGCGTTTAAATGCAAGTCTTTATGCATAATGTTCATCAACGACGAGCGTGAGAGGTGCAATTGTTGGGCACGACGACGAGTTGAAGTGGATGGCTCCTCAGCCACACTATCGCGAACAGCAGCAATATTTTCTGCAGTACGAGCTGTACGAGCATGCACTGGTCTTTTCAAATCTCCTACAGACCCGGTTTGCTCAAATTTTTTCACGATTTTTCCGATTGTACGCACATTTGGACGATTAAATTGACCAAAAAAATCACGAAGTGCACGATATGCATTTTGATTTGAACGCCCATTTTCATAATAAGCCTGAATAACTTTAACACGTTGCTCCATTGTGTATCTTTCCATGGTTCAAATTGAGTAAGTCTGAAATTGAAAAAAGTCAAATGAAATGCAGTAAAAAACTTGACGTTTAGGTGTGGTTCACATTCAACATCGGCCCATACAATTTAACCACCCTATATATATATATATATATATATATATATATATATATATATATATATATATATATATATATATATATATATATATATATATATATATATATATATATATATATATATATATATATATATATATATATATATATATATATATATATATATATATATATATATATATATATATATATATATATATATATATATATATATATATATATATATATATATATATATATATATATATATATATATATATATATATATATATATATATATATATTATTATTATTATATTATTATATTATTATTATTATTATTATTATTATTATTATTATTATTATTATTATTATTATTATTATTATTATTATATTATTAAAAATTATTGTCGTGTCAAAACGGTCGATTGGTAAACTAACGCTTGAATTCGCTTGTTCAATCCCACATATGGATTGTTAAGAGAAATTTCCTACAATGTTCCCCTCCTCGAACTATATATATATATATATATATATATATATATATATATATATATATATATATATAAGTAGAAGCAAGATGTGCTAAATCCAATTTTTGCTGAGTCGAAAGGTTCGAAGATTAAGGTTTTGATTGATAATCACAGAAATTTATTGACAGTGAGAAATTTCACAAAGATTAGATATTCCTAAATCTTCTGTCAGAAGCCTTAAAAAGAAAATTGACTTTATTCATGCATTTAAATGTCAGGAATGATATAAATTTTTAGAATAAATTTTCTACCCCAGAGGAAGTTAACTTCGAACTTTAAATTAATCAAGAGCAATAAGATACAAACTCTCTGAAATGAATTTAATGACCCATGTGTAAAACCTTCTCGGAAGTTGAATTTAACTTTTCATATGAAAGCAAAATTCATCCAGTGGGATAAAGGTCATACAAACCTTAATATTTTAAGCGTTTAAAAATCGATCTTACTCTCATGGGCCTGTAACATTTTCAAGTATGTTTTATCGATTGTCAAATGCAGTTTCTTAAATACCCTTCAAAAATTATGATTTCATCTATCGTATGGATGGCAGACGCAACGGTGTTGAGAAGTGCGTTGCACGATGCACTTATTTTTTTTGCTGTGAGGGGCAAACACCATGGTGAACTGAACAAGTCCAGGAGGATGTGAAAATGAGGATGAGATATTTCAGTAAGTGGATAAAGACAAGAAGAATGGAAGACAGGGAGGAGTATGTAAATGCAGGGAGACAAGCTGAAATAATAAAGAGTAAAGGAAAATACAAAAGAAAGACTGGAAGAAGGGTTGTAAGCTAATGTATTATGTACAAGAATGTTAATTTAAAGGATTGCGAAATGTTAGATAAAGAGCCCAACCCCACAAATTTATGCGATAAGGAACGAAAACGGAGAACTACTGACAAATCCATAGAGATTAGTAGGAGATGGGAAGAATTCTTTAATCTGTTCTTGAATATATCAAATGACAGAGGAGGATCAATACGAGGAAGAGACGCAAGAAGAGTCTGAAGGGTGGGGGGTGGGGTTGCCAAATGTGCCTGAGGAGGTAGAATGCGCAATTAGTAAAATAAAAAATAGTAAGGCTGCAGGTGTAGATATGTTATCGGCAGAGATATTAAGAGGAACCAGCGAGGGGGGAGTGTTGTGGATGACTGAAGTAATGAATACGTGATGGAAGGAAGGGAGAACACTCACATCTGGAACAAACAAATAATTTGCCCAATATTCAAGAAAAATGATAAGAAAGACAGTAAGAATTATAGAGGAATTGCATTAATGCAATATATCGCGAAGGTGTACTGGAGAAGAGATTCATATTTCCTTTTAATTTGCCTTAAGCACCTATTCTTAAAACATAATAAAATGTGCTATCTTTTCCTGCATTGCTAGCCTATACATATATATATATATATATATATATATATATATATATATATATATATATATATATATATATATATATATATATATATATATATATATATATATATATATATATATATATATATATATATATATATATATATATATATATATATATATATATATATATATATATATATATATATATATATATATATATATATATATATATATATATATATATATATATATATATATATATATATATATATATATATATATATATATATATATATATATATATATATATATATATATATATATATATATATATATATATATATATATATATATATATATATATATATATATATATATATATATATATATATATATATATATATATATATATATATATATATATATATATATATATATATATATATATATATATATATATATATATATATATATATATATATATATATATATATATATATATATATATATATATATATATTTTTTTTTTTATATCACCTCTGGTGGGCAAAGGCCAGAGGCCTACCAAAATTCCACCAGAGTTGGGGGAAAAGACGGAAGCCTGGTCAAACTAAAGGCCGACATGTCCCGATACACGACGTTTGAAGTGTGTAAGTCAGAGGAAGTTGGGAAAATAGAAGAAGGGAGTGTGTTCCAGACTTTACCAGTAGAGTACATGTAGGACAGAGCATAGCAGTTAAGCCTGGGGTCAGAGAGTTGGACAGAGAAAGGATGAGACTGTGTAGAAAGTCGAGTCTGCACGAGCCCTTCTCAGAGGAGGAGGTATGCGACGAGAGAGTTCAGAAGAGCAGTGTCCATTGTAATAGCGATAGTAAAGAGAGAGTGACGCAACAATTCGACGGGCAGAAAGAGATTGAAGAGAGTTAGTAAGAGCAGGAGAGTTGATGAGACGAAATGCCCTAGACTCCACCTTCTCTAAGAGAGCTGTATGTGTGGAACCACCCCAGATATGTGAAGCATACTCCATACAGGGGCGAACAACACCCCTATACAGAGCAAGCAACTGGGGTGGTGTGAAGAAATACTGAAGGTGCCTCAGAACACCCAACCTCTTAGAAGCTTGTTTAGAAAGAGAGGTAATGTGATCTTTCCAAGAAAGATCACGAGAAAAAGAAACACCGAGAATATTAAGGAACAGATGAAGGTTCTGAGTTGAGTGTTTTCGAAGAAGATATCATAGTTGTGTGGAAGATTGTGTCGAGTAGAGAGATGGAGGAATTGAGTTTTTGTGGCATTGAAAACAACCATGTTTTCTCTGCCCCAATTTAGAAATACGAGAATAGATCAGAGGTCAGCTGCTCCAAGGCAACCCTCCTTGCGTCTAGTAACTGTTGTTGAGGGGCGCCTTTCAAATTGAAAAGAGTAATGAAGGGTGGAGTCATCAGCATAGGAGTGGATAGGAGATGAAGTAACAAAGAGAAAGATCATTAATGAAAAGTAGAAAAAGTGTTGGGGATAGGACAGATCCTTGAGGAACACCACTGTTAATAGATTTATAGGAAGAAGCGGTGGCCGTCTACAACAGCTGCTATAGAACGACCGGAAAGGAAATCAGAGAGAAGGTCACAGAGAGAAGGATAGATTCCGAAAGAGGGAAGTTTGGAAATCAAAGCTTTGTGCCAGACTCTATCGAAAGCTTTCGATATGTCTAGCGCAACAGCAAAAGATTCACCGAAATGCCGAAGAGCGGAGGACCAAGAGTCAGAGAGTAGGGAAAGAAGATCACCAGTAGAGCGTTTCTTACGAAAGCCATACTGGACGATCAGAGATAAGATTAGAAGAATTGAGATGTTTCCAAATCTTCCTGTTAAGGATAGATTCGAAAACTTTAGAAAGAACGGAGGTTAAAGAAATTGGACGATAGTTAGAGGGTTGAGAGGGGTCCCCCTTCTTCGGCACAGGCTGAATGAGCGCACGTTTCCAGCAAGAAGGGAAGGTTGAAGTAGAAAGACATAGACGAAAAAGTTTACCAAGGCAGGGTGCAAGCTCGGAAGCACAAGTTTTGAGAACCACAGGAGGATACCGTCAGGACCGTACGCCTTCTTAGTGTTAAGCTTCAGAGAGAGCAGAAATGACGTCTTTAGAAGAAATTATAATTTTAGGCATAAATGAGTTGGAGGGGGTTTGAAGGAGAAGGAACAGCTCCGGAATCGTCTAAGGTTGAATTAGAAGCAAAAGTTTGAGCAAAGAGTTCAGCTTTAGAGGAAGGCAAAACGGCAGTTGTACCGTCAGAAGATACTAGAGGAGGGAAAGAGGAAGAAGCAAAGTTAGAGTTGACATTTTTTGCAAAATGCCAGAAAGGGCGTGAGGAATGTAGAGCCAGAAAGATTGTTGCATTTTAAGCGGAGAAAGGAGTTTTTAGTATTACGGAGAATAGATTTTGCACGATTCCGGGATGAAATATAAGTTGCATGAGTTTCTGGAGTTTGAAGACGACGGTAATCCCTGAAGGCAGCATCCCTGTGGCGGATAGCACGAGAACAAGTAGAGTTAAACCAAGGTTTGTTAGGTTTAGTAGAAGGGAAAGAATATGGAATGTACGCCTCCATGCCAGAGAGAATCACCTCGGTTATGCGCTCAGCACACTCCGAGGGACCTCTCCCACGGAAACAGTAATCATTCCATGGAAAATCAGAGAAGTACAACCGCAAGTCAGACCAGTTAGTGGCACCGAAATGCCAGAAACGTCTCCTCGCCGAAGGACTGGGGCCGTTCTTGCTGAAGACTTGAAGAGACAGGACAAGATACGGAGATAAGAAGATGATCGGATGAACCCAGAGGAGGAAAGAGTTTAACAGTATAAGGAGAAGGATTAGGTTAGAAAAAGGTCTAGAATGTTGGGTTCATCACCAAGACGGTCAGGCATACGGGTAGGGAGATGCACCAACTGCTCAAGGTTGTTCTGGATAGAAAATTGGAAGGCGAGTTCACTAGCTGAATCATGAGAACTAGATGAAAGCCATTGGCGTTGGTGAACATTGAAATCACCTTAAATGATGATTTCGGAGAAAGGAGAAGATGAAAGAATGTGTTCTATTTTGGGGTTAGATAGTCGAAGAATTTTGGATAGTCTGTAGAGTTAGGAGATAAGTAGGCAGAACAAATGAATTTAGTAGTAGAGTTGCAAGAAAGTTTAAGCCATAAAGTAGAGAGTTCAGAAAACTCCAAATTAGAGACACGGGAACAGAAAACATCATTGCGCACATATGCGCAAAATCCGCCTTTGGCTGAAAATTGAGGATGGAGACAGTATTAGGAAAAAGAGTAGGGTTTGCTGTCAGAGCATTCAGACACCTGAGCTTCAGTTAAGAACAAGAGATGAGGTCTAGAAGAAGAGAGGTGGTGTTCGTCAAAATGGAGATTAGAAAAAAAACCGCGAATGTTGCAGAAATTAATGAAAAACGAAGACCGTGCACCAGGGCAAGTCAAATTAGAGGTCTTGGTGGCGCCAACCCCATCACCGGAGGCCACCAACTCCCAAGTGGTGATAGGGAGAGGAGTGGATGAGGGCCTATATTTGGAATCCTCCCCTCTTGGATTCTCCGAGGCAGATTTATGTTTTGCCATTTTGATTAATTTAATAGGTAATTTAAGTGTAAGCGTTTGTAAAATTGTAGAACACATGTGAAGAAGGAGGAAAGTTGGAGCATAGGCACTCCAGTGTGAGTCAAGGGTACACTAGAGACCCTCTGATAAGATGAAATGCGAAAAGGAACAAGCCAAAGGGCAACAGAGTTAAACGGATGGTCTAGCCCTTCCTATCACCCCGTGTGTTAAGCCCAGTGGGGTTTACTTTCCTCCTATCACCCCGTGTGTCAAGCCCAGTGGGGTTTACTTTCATCGCTTCGGACTGCGCTACGTCCTCCCATATATATATATATATATATATATATATATATATATATATATATATATATATATATATATATATATATATATATATATATATATATATATATATATATATATATATATATATATATATATATATATATATATATATATATATATATATATATATATATATATATATATATATATATATATATATATATATATATATATATATATATATATATATATATATATATATATATATATATATATATATATATATATATATATATATATATATATATATAATATATATATATATATATATATAGTATATATATATATATATATATATATATATATATATATATATATATATATATATATATATATATATATATATATATATATATATATATATATATATATATATATATATATATATATATATATATATATATATATATATATATATATATATATATATATATATATATATATATATATATATATATATATATATATATATATATATATATATATATATATATATATATAATATATATATATATATATATATATATATATATATATATATATATATATATATATATATATATATATATATATATATATATATATATATATATATATATATATATATATATATATATATATATATATATATATATATATATATATATATATATATATATATATATATATATATATATATATATTTTTTTTTTTTTTTTTTTTTTTGGGGGGGGGAAGGTTGTAACGTGTCGGACTATATTTGCAAAAGTTTTCGAACTAGCTCTGCAAATGTGTAAGTTTGAATCTCTGAGAGGGTAGTCTTGTATAGATTGTTATGGATAATTCAATAATTGTTGAAATCATTGCAAAGAAGAAAAACAATGCGAAATTAAATGGATGATGACATTCTATATTTATATATTGATGTGGTACATTGGTTAAGTATTGAATTTCTGTTGCCATAGTTCAATAGTAGAGTTTAGGAGTACTCTTCAAGAGGTCGCTGGTTCAAATTCCACAAAATTATTTTGTCGTCGGAGTAAGTTGTGTTTGAAAAGAGGAGAAACAGCAAAGTTTTGTAAGGGATGAAATAAGTAATAGAAGGATCAAGATAGTTTGAGGAGAGAGGAATGAACACTCGAGAGACCTGTTTTTGGAGAAAAAGGTTGTGATTGAGGAGAAGGAACACCAGCTTTGCAGCCAGAGTAGATTAGTAATAGCTATTAAACGTTGAAATTTTAATATAAAATCACTTTTTGACATTAAAATACTTAGTAAAATTTTATTTTATAAAAATAAACAAATAGAAAATTAAAATTTCAATTGAAGCAACAAAAACGAAAAAAGATATACTGTTTTAGATTTAATGCAAACGAAAGTGATTATATGCCAATTTCAACATTGAATATGGAATATTCAAACATGATTTACAGTTGCATGAGGATCAATGAGTCCTTCAAATAGACTTTCCTTTAAGCAACATAGTATTGGAAAGATTTATTTTATTTTCTTGTTTTATCATTTTTGTAGTGTCACAGTTAATTAGGTGAAGCTGTAAAAGTTTCTTTTTAGTTCTTTTGGAGTGTGTTTAAAAAAAAAAAATTGTTTATATAAATATTTATTTGTGTGTCAAATAGTTTACGTATATATGTTTAGTGTTATGTATTGTACAGTTATTGATATAAGAGTGTATGTATGGCTATGGTTACATACGGTATGCATTCAAGTGTGTATAGGTTTTCTTTTTATTCTTGGTGTGTATAATTATATATTCTATATTTATTACTATTCATAGTAATATAGTTAGCATATTTTAATTTTACATTTTTTATATATATATATATATATATATATATATATATATATATATATATATATATATATATATATATATATATATATATATATATATATATATATATATATATATATATATATATATATATATATATATATATATATATATATATATATATATATATATATATATATATATATATATATATATATATATATATATATATATATATATATATATATATATATATATATATATATATATATATATATATATATATATATATATATATATATATATATATATATATATATATATATATATATATATATATATATATATATATATATATATATATATATATATATATATATATATTATATATATATATATATATATAGTGGCTCCGTAGCTCAGTCGATCGAGCACTCGTTATGGCAAACGAGAGGTCCAGGGTTCAAATAATATTTTCACGGAGCGGGAAATGTGAGCGGTTTCTCCTTGCCGTTAGCTCCGAATGACTCAGTCATTAAACGAGTACATCAGTGGAGTGCCCTTGCCACTGATGGGAATAATCTCCGGCATCCGCGAAAGGCCTGGCCCAGCCAGCGATACCACGGTGGGCCCGTGAAACCCTAGGATCTTCCTCGAAAGATCCAACTGACAGGACGATAGTCCTTCCTGGGGGATGAAGATTTTATATATATATATATATATATATATATATATATATATATATATATATATATATATATATATATATAATATATATATATATATATATATATATATATTCTAGTTTAAAATTTGTTAAATTTTGATTTCTTTAGGAATTTTGTATTTTTATTATTATTTTATTGGAATATTTTGTTTTGACAGATTTATGGTTAATTTTTAATTGTCCATATTTTATTAATAGGTTTAAGGTTAATTTTAATTGTGAAAGGATTAGTTGCTTAGTTAATTATTTGAAAATACTTTGTTAAATTTCTTTATTTTTTCTTTTGTACAGTATTTGTTTCTGGGCTTTTATATTTAAAGATGTCATTTATATATTAATTTTATATTAACTTTAAATATTAATTTTATATTTATATTAACTTTAAATATATTAATTTTATATTAACTTTGGGGAGAGGTGCTGCGAGGAGAAGGTTCAATCCTCCAGTGGGTGGGGAGCGAACCGCATACTACCAGTGTCGTAATGGAGTTAAAAATGATCTGTGGTGTGTAGAATTGGTTGTTTGGACGTAAGAGGTTTAAATGATGATTTGAAAAAGTGGAAATTTTGGAAATGTGTAAGGTTAATAAGCTGGATTTATTAGGGTTGACCGAAACTAAGCTAAAAGGGAAAGGGGAGATCGAATTTGGTGACTTTAAAGAAGTGTTTTCAGGAGTTAGTGAGATAGTGAAAGATAGGGAAGGGGCGGCGATAGTGGTGATCCAAAAATGATGGGAATGTATGAGAGAGTATGTAAGAATTTCGTCAAGAATAATATGGGCGAAACTAAGATTTAATAGAGAGGAATGAGTGTTTGTTTGTGTTTATGCTCTGGTTAATGGAGCTAGGCAAGAAGAAAGAAGTGTGTTTTGGGAGAACTTAAATGAATCGCTTAGGGGGTTTTGAGGCAGGTGTAAATATGTGTTTAGTAGAAGATTTAAATGCAATAGTTGGTACAGTCATGGAAGGCAGGGTGGTGGGTCCGCTCGGGATGAGTGATGGAAATTTGAATGGAGATAGTTTAATAGAAGTTTGTGAGGCAAATAGATTTATAATAAGGAATACCTTGTTTATTAAAAAGTTGAATCATAAGTTGACCTGGGTTAGTGGGGTAAATGGTTAAAGGGGTTTGATAGACTATATATGTATTAGGAAGAAGATAAGGGATAGATTTTTAGACGTGAATGTGTTTAGGGGATCCGCTAGAGGAATTTCGGACCATTTTTTGGTGCTGGCCAAAATTAGAGTGAAAGGGGGATGGAGAAGATTAGATGTGCGTGGAGGGGAGCAGAGATTGTGAGAGTGGAAAGGCTGGAGTAAAGGGAAGTAGGGGAACACTTTAAAAGAGAGCTAAATATAGGATGGGAAGAGGTAAGAGGAAGAGAGAGAGATAGATAGATAGATAGATAGATAGAGAGAGAGAGAGAGAGAGAGAGAGAGAGAGAGAGAGAGAGAGAGAGAGAGAGAGAGAGAGGAGGAGTGGTTGAGGCTTAAGGCCTTATAGTAGAAAGTGCAAGGAATGTATGTGGGGTGAGGAGGGTGGGAGAAAAATGTAAAAGAAAGGGAACTGAATGGTGGTGCGAGGAGGTGAATATAGTAATAAAGGAAAAAAAGGAGGCGTTTGAAAAATATTTGAGCACAAAAAGCTTAGAAGATTGGGAATCATATAAGGTAAAGAAGAGGATAGCCAAAGGGATGGTAAGGAGGGCGAAAGAAATAGGAGATGAAAAATGGGGTAATAAGTAATGTTTTGGAAGGAGATGAATAAGGGTAGGAATAAGAGGGAGGTATTGAGTGATGGAGTAAAAGGGTTAGATGGAGAAATAAGACAGATGGAAAGTGAGGTTAGAGCTAGATGGCTAGAGTATTTTGGTAGGCTCTTAAATGGGAATGAGGTAAGGAGGGAAGTTGAGGTGTTGGAGAGAGAAAGGGGTAGATTGATACAGGAGGTTGATGGTTGGATTTTGATAGAAGAAATAGGTAAAGCTCTGAGGAAATTGAAAAGGATAAATCGACAGGTTTGGATGAGATAAGTGGAGAGATGTTAGTGGAAGGTTGGGTAAGTGAAGTAAATTGGTTAGTGAGGTTATTTAATTTATGATGGGTAATGAGGAAGGTGCCTCAAGATTGGCAAGATGCCTGCATAGTCCCTTTATTTAAGAGAAAGGGAGATAAATTTGAGTGTGGGAGCTATAGGGGTATAAGTTTGCTTAGTATAGTGGGTAAAGTTTATAGTAGAATATTATTGGATAAGATAGGGATTAATGAAATGATATGTGAAAAACAAAAGGATTTTCGAGAAGGAAGAGGGTGTATGGACCAGGTTTTTACTTTAAGAATGACTGAAGAAAAAAAGCGGAAAGATGTGTATATGTGATTTATGGACTTAGAGAAAACTTATGATAAGGAGTGGTGTGGTGTAATGGTAAAGTGTTAATCTGTTGTGCCAAATATCGCTGGTTCAAATTGGTACTCAGCTGAATGGCCGAGAGTAAAGTTGTTCGCGAGTATGCGAACGAGTA
>SEYY01020464.1:5000-17500 GCA_009176605.1 Armadillidium nasatum | reverse complement strand
GGGATGATATCATTCATTCAAATTCAGAAGATAGAATTTGTTCCGTAGATGAACGATTATTAACGCATTATTAAGGTATTTATTATTATTATTATTATAAGGTATTTAGGTGAATTTTCAAAACAAGGATTATTAATTTTAAATAGCATAGGGATGATATCATTCATTCAAATTCAGAAGATAGAATTTGTTCCGTAGATGAACGATTATTAACGCATTATTAAGGTATTTATTATTATTATTATTATAAGGTATTTAGGTGAATTTTCAAAACAAGGATTATTAATTTTAAATAGCATAGGGATGATATCATTCATTCAAATTCAGAAGATAGAATTTGTTCCGTAGATGAACGATTATTAACGCACAGGAACATCATGTTAACACATAAATAAAAATATTTCGGCAAACTTTCACGTTTCAATTGATGCAACGTTCAATAAGCATTCGAATTCTGCAGAGAAGATAGTTTTTACGATGAAGTCTTCGTGGGCGGAGTACTGACTAACATAAAATTGTTGAGGGTTTTAAGAAAATCACATAAGAACTTGATTAAACAAGTAAAAGAAAACCTTTCAAAAATATGAAGATACTCTTGAAAATACTTGCTGTACTTCTTGTTTCAATAGCTTCTGTTCAAAGAAGATTTTCAAAACTGAAATTAGCGAAAACGTACTTGAAAAACACAAGTAAAAACAAACAAAATGAGCTTGCTTTACTCTTTATTCATCGAGAATTGGCTTTAGAAAGTATCACTGATGCTGTCATTTACCTTCTGGAATACCTTGCATCAGTATTGGGATTAAGTAACTTTTAATTATTTTTGTTAATAATTCTAATTAAAAAACAGAAGTGACTTACTTAAAACAGAGTTCGTAAACAAAAAACGAAGAGTTATTAATTAATCAACGTCAAGTTATTTTGAATATTTACAAACGCAAGCATTTTATTGAAGTTAAATAACTTTTAATGCGCAGTTAACTAAGATAATACTATAAAGAAAAGGTTTGCTTTAAACAGAATTAGTAGCAAAAACAAATGTTTGAAGAAATCGACAAATGCTTGGCTAAAAGTTGTATTATTCCAGTGCAGATAGTACATTTTACCCTAAATGTATTATTGAGAATCCTTATATTTTATATTTAACTAAATGACTTTTAAAGTATCAAATACGCCCTAAAAGAATCTATTATAGAATGGCAACACTTCATGTTTTGACTAGCTGACACGCTTGAAAGCTAGGCCGTTGCTTACTTGCAACTTTGGGCTTGAACCTCGTTGGTAACAAAGTACAAAAATGTAGTTGTGTTGTAAAAAATCGCCCACATTAACTTTAGAAATCTTCCAGAACGTAATGTATTAACTATTTAAACTACTATAGCCAAATTGTAGTTATATATTCTTTTAACCCTTAGGTAAGGAGTTTTTATAGAGCTTTGTGAAAGAAGTTAGGGCCTAACTTGACATACTCAACCCTCATAACTTATTAAATTTACTTTTGAATTAAATTGACTTTTGATTGCTTGGGTTTGGTTAGTTTATTAACTTGAATTGTATGATTGACGTGAATTACTGTTTAATCTAGGCCTTGGGTTTTGGATCAGAGATTTTGAGAGTTCTTGCTTTTGGGGTTTGAGTCTATGTTTCTACTTGGCTGAAAAGTTACCTATTTTAACTACTTATAAAAATTTACTTATGCGCTTATACAAAAGAGCCAAACATCCAAGTTAATTTACTTTGGAAATCAAAATAAATCCCGTTACTTTACAATTACAGAATATTTTAAATGGTGAGTTCTTTATTAATTTCTTTTATTAATTTGTAGGCTAAATTTTAATAGAATAAGGTTTATTCTTGGCAAAAGCAGTTACAATATCTGCATAAGCGTTTTCATGGGTTTCACGCCACAGAAATCCCAATAGCTTTCCAAAGTAAATTAAAAACGGAAATACTCGCTTGTGATTATCTAAATGCTAAGATAGACCCGAAGTCTATTGGATTAGCCTATTTTAATTGTAATTTTACTCACCTTTAGCTTAATTAAGTTTCTTTGATTACTTGGGATTTACTTTAACTTGGATGAAGGCTTATTAAATTAAATTTTACTGTTTAACAAATTGAATTACTTATTAATTTTAAATTTTACTGTTTAACAAATTAAATTGCTTATTAATTTTGAAATGGCGGAGTTTGATGAATGCCAATCGTTAAATCGCCTTCTTATTATTGAAAGAGAAGATATGAAACGGTATATCGAGGTTATTTTTACTAAAATTAAAACTAGTCCCTGTTATTCATTTATTTTAGAGAAATTAGAAGAAATTAAAAATTGCATTAGATTATATGAAAAGGTAAATAAAGCTATTCTATCTAACATAATAAAATTTGAATCTTTAGATAATTTTTATAAAAGTGAGCGTGATAATGCTTTAGATTTTGTAATTGATATTGAAGAAAAAATTGCCATTATTGCGGAGAATTTAACTAAATCTAGCAACCCCTCCCTTACTAGCGAAGTGTCTGTCCCACCTATTTCCAATTCCCCATGAATATGCGACTTCTAATAACAGGGTTAGGCCTTTTCTTAATTTAGATTTGTTGGTAAGTACTAAGGAAACTCTCATTTTGAAAAATGAAATTGTAGATTGTGATGTTGATAGTAGCTTGAACTGTAAATTTTGATGATAATGTTGATAAAGTACAAGTACTAATGCCTTTGGATACTAGATCTGCGCACAGCTGTAACTCTAGCCCTAAAATTGCAGAATCTCATATAAATTTGAGCTCTCTGCATACTGCTTGTTATGATGTGCCTGATTTAGTTTCTCCTAAAGAAGAATTTTGCTTTCTTGGTGTTTTTAATATTAAATTTGAACAATTTGGTTTAAAATTGA
Organism: Armadillidium nasatum; assembly: GCA_009176605.1. NCBI lineage: Eukaryota > Metazoa > Arthropoda > Malacostraca > Isopoda > Armadillidiidae > Armadillidium > Armadillidium nasatum. Next base: position 14,606 of record SEYY01020464.1, on the reverse strand, counting down.
GCTTTAATAATGTAAAACTGGGACATAGTATGAACTCATGGCTTGATTTGCATGACTTTAAGGATTTTGTTGAATTAACTGCCTTAATGAAGGTAAATGTGTTGCAGTATTTATCTCCTTTCAAAATTGAAAGATTTATTAACATGGTTTGCTTTAAAATTGATTTAAATATGTTGCCCATTTGGGAAATTGCCAAATTACTTTATACTATACAATTACCTAGTAAATTTAACTTTTATTGCGAGGCTGGTCCTTTCCTCATGCTTTATTACTTTAAAATTTTGCCAGCAGAATTTTCTGCCCTTAATAAATTTATCCAAGTGAATTATATTTTTAAATTTTGGTTTGCTACAGTAGTGGATATTATCCATTTCAAGTGTGCCTTGCTTTGTTTTGTATTGCAGGCTAGCTGCCTATTTTAAAACTGAAATCTTGAAAATTGAATACAATGCCAAGCCTATGTTATTCTTTTTTGAACATGTTAATTTAGCTTGTGATGAACTTGCTTTCCTCCATCATTGTAGAATTTCTAAGTTTCCTTGTTTTGATTTTGTTGTTTTAAATGCTATATTATTGAGGGAAATACATCTTAAACAAATGCTTGTAACATATCTTAAAATTCCTGAAAGAGAGACTGGATGATTATGAAAGGCTATCTCTTTTAGTTTTAAGTAGTTTGTAGTATTTAATTTTAAGGTATTTGTAGGATTATTTTAGCATTGTAAAGATTAGATTTAGGTTTAAATTTGTAGGCTTGCATGGTAGAAAATCTTATGCTATGATTGATTGATTTATTTTTATTAAATTTTTGATTTTAAAAAATTAAATTTAATTTTTTGTTGGGAGATATTGAAAATCTTAATTTTTATTTAATTAAAGTATAAAATACGCCCTTAACTTTATAGAACAACAACAACATTTACATGTTTATGACGAGCTTCACACGCATAAAAGCTAGGCCGTTACTGACTGGCACCTTGGGCTAGAACCTCGTTGTTAACGAAGTTAAAAATGTAATTGTGTTATAAAAAATCGCCCACATTAACTTAAGAAATCTTCCAGAACGTAATGTATTAACTATTTACTACTTATATAGCCAAGATTTTTAGCTCTAAGTTAATTATCCAACCCTATAACTATTATTTACTTTTGAATTAAATTGCCATTTGATGGTTTGGGTTGGGTTAGTTTATTAACTTGAATTGTATGATTGACGTGAATCTGTTTAAATCTATAGGCCTTGGGTTTTGAATTGAGATTTGAAGTTCTTGCTTGAGTTTGGAGATCTATATTACTAATCTTATTGAGGCTGTCATAGTTAACTCTATATATACATTGTAAAATAATACTTAATTGCGCTTATACTTATAATGTGCACACTTATTCAAGGCTATAATTGTGCATTTTTGGGATTCATTAGTTATAAATATTACGTAAGGAATCATGTTTAGCGGTACAATTAATGCAGGATATATATGTGTGAGTTTCTTTAATTATTTTGATATAATTATATTTACATGAAGAAATTGATTGATAATAAGAAAGAGGTTCGGTTCTAAAGTTGTGATTAAATAAGAATTCCGGTTTATACTCGGCAATTTATATGTCGTTTTGAGCGCTAAATTAATTGTGATTACTCAATAGATGCGTTTTACTATATGATAGGGTTCAGCTCATAGAACAATCACTCATGTGTTATTAATGACATCGATTTAAATTACAACTATTCGAATTATACTAGAATTATTCTTTAGTATGGATGCTTCTCTCTCACTGTATAAATAATTCGGACATTGGCTTTATTATCCAATTTGAGTTTTGTGGATTAATAATAATTTTCGAGGAACTACGTAACTTAATTCAAATACTGATAACTCACATCTCATCAATGTAGTCAGAGATGACTTTCGGTTCTTATTAGGTAGACTCTGATGGACTAGATAATGTGATTCTGGGAGAGATCGTACCCATATTTATTGGCCAATAGATCGTTTAAGCGCTGGCTATTGATTCACTCTAAGAATAGAGTATATTATTAGAGACAAATATGAGGTTTTTGGAGGCATTGATAACCACGACATTTTCTATGCCCCAATTGAAAGAAACACAAGAAAGATTAGAGATTAAATTCTCAAAAGACAACTTTCTAGAGCCAATTGATACTAGGAGTGGCGTATTTTACGCTGAATGGAGTAGTGTAGGATAGTCATCAGTTTGGGAGTTCAATGTATAGAAGAATGGATAAATTGTTTGTCCTGAAACATGATAGAGAGCGGTTAATCTGGTCTTTGGGTCCAGCTGAGATTATATAAATCTACAGAGGCTAGCTAGTAGATATGTAATATAATAAGGTATTGTGTATATGAAATTTGATTACCACTTGCCTGGTTGATAAAATAATAAATTATAAATGACTTATCATATTTATCAGACTACTCTCTTACTGTGATAATCTTGTGCTATTTACCTTCAAGGTGTTTGGCCGAGGTTGATCAGAGAAAGCGGTAAATGCATCTTATCAGGACCGGACTAATGATAGAAATTAGGTTCACTCATGGATTGATGAGGCTATGTATTTGTCTATAAGTTTTGATACTATAACTCCTTTTATACGAATAATCGTTTGCATAACACTATCTATCAAATTCTCGGTTAAATCATATCAATTACACTTGGTATTGCACAAAGGAGACACGTTCACTCTTGAATTAGCTTCTCGTTACGTATATTCTCTGCATCTTTTGATCTAGATTTATATTCTTATTCCGCACTATTTTAATATCATCGAAAGAAGAATATATGAGGAAATACACATACTTCGTTCAAAGGGTTAAGTGGTAAAAAAATTATATTTGAAGATCGTTATTGTGGATAATAAATTTGGCAGAAAGGTCTTTGATAGTTTTTACTATTGCTACGTAATTTAGGAAGTTATCATTCTTTTATGGATTCCTTTGTCCGCAGTTCTCTTGCCGGAAGTACGCGCAGCCTCGAGAAGATTGTAGCTATGTCGCTCTATTACATTCCTATAAGATTTAATTAAAGAGATAGATCCTCATTGACTCTCCATCCTAATACTTTTTTTTAAACTCTCCTCGAGTAACCTTTTGATTTACAATACTATCAACTGGATTCTCCTGCATCGAACCACCTACTTCTTCACATTACTCCTTTCATTTTAAAGAAGCCAGTAGAAATAAGTGTGAGAGCGAGCTCACTATTCTTTTGGACGAGGGCTCAGCAAAGTTTAACTGTATAATAATCGTTTACAAATAAAGGTCTGATCTACTCTGTCTCCACACCGATGCAAAACAGATTCTTTCAGTGACGGACTGATTTTGAAATAGAATATAACATACATTCTTGCCATGTATATATATATATATTATAATAATGATAATAATGCTAATTAAAATACATTTATCTTATAAAATTAATAATGATGAAAATAAGCATATTTCTAAATGCAATTAACAAACTATAGAAAGTGCCTTTAAAGAACAATATTTATATAATATATTATTTATGATTATTATTATGGGTTTGATTAATGTAAATTAAGGTTAAAGTATACATTACTATGTCTTTAGGAAATAAAATGTATTTATTAATTTATTTAAATTTGAAAATCCTGGAAAATTAGATGATAGCTTAATATTATGGTAAAGGTGGAAGTTATGTTAAAGTGATTATAAACCTATCAAAATCTATGATTAATTTTCTTGGAATATAAATTTATTATTACCACATGTCTATATAGTTCTTATTAATATATGTTACGATATATTTTACCGCATCATGGATATATATACTTTTAAAGTCATATAAAAGTGCTAATTCTTGAGTTTTTTGATGTAATTAACGTTAAAATATTTGTTAAGTATAAAAAGTGATCATTTCATAAGGATAACAATATATTATATTGTCTACACTATTATTTTGGTATTTATAAAATAGCCTAAATATAAAAATGTTATATATTAGATATAATATTACGTACTTATTTGATTCTTTATCCTACTTGTGAGGAATACTATTATGTAATCATCATATAATCGTATTTATGACATAATATTATAATATCCAATGATGATAGAAATAATTATATATGTACGATTATTATTATATATTGATGAGATGGGATTGACTTTTAAATGGGTAAATTTTTCCTATTTTATTAATATTGTATTCAATCTGAATAGTCACTTTATGTAAATGACTTATATTATATATGTTTATGTACAGACATAATTAATAATGAATTTATAATAGGATGTAAATTAATTTACTGCTTTAGTTTATGTAAAAGCTGTTTTTTTATATTTATTATATATTTATATATAATAAATAAATAAATAAAAAAAAGTTAATTTGAAAAGCAAAAATATACATATGGTAAATATAAATTCAATTACTACATTAAAATTTTATACTTTCACTATTTTATTTATACTTTCACTATTTTATGTTTTTTTTATATACCCTGATAATACCTCATTATTTATTTTTTATCTAAACAAATAAATGTACTATACTTGCTATCAATTTTTCGTAAAAAAAATAATTTTTCGTAAAAAAAATAAAATAAAAAAAAAAAAAAAAAAAAAAAAAAAAAAAAAAAATAAAAATAAACATAATATATAATATATTTATTTCTTTGAATTAATAATATGATCTATTTTTGATCAAGTTTAAAATGCTTAGTTATGATTTTATAAAGTATATACTTATGAGAGTGTTAATAATATTAAATGATAATTTATTGGTGATTTTATATATATATACAAAATAAATAATATATAAATATATAAATAAAAAGTTCAAGATTATTTTTAGTAATTTCGCTATTTATATTTGTATTAGTATTTTATATTAAGTAAATATAGAACTCATTTTTTTATGGATAAAATGGCTTATTTTATAATAATATGTAAATAGATGCTTATGGTATATGATGTTGGTTAATTTTTTATAAAAGGTGAGGACATCTTCGTAGTGTAATAAATAAAAATTAATAATATTTTTTTATATATAATTATTATTATTCTAACATTGTCATAATTAAATTAATAAATTATTTTCTGTACTCAATTACAATTATGTAGCTTATTTTAAATGTATCCAAATGTATATATAATAATTTAGTATATATATATATATATAGTATATAATATAATATATATATATATTATATTTATATATATATATATATAAGTTTTTTTTTTTTTTTTTTTTTTTTTTTTTTTTTTTTATATATATATATATATGTTGCTTATATATACTTATATTAGTGATATTTTTTTGAATATAAATTAAAAGATAAAATATTTTTTAAGTTAAATAAATAATCGATGCTTCATTAATCATTTAGAGGATAATATAATTTAGGTATATGTCAACCTATATTTTGGTTTATAAATATTAAGCTCAATAAATATATATTAAATAAATGTATATATATATATTTTTATGTATATATATTTTTAACGTATATATATATCTAATATATTTACTATTCTCTCAAATATTGAAGTATCATTAAATACATATATTATCATAATTACATATAATGCTGTATTATTTAGAAATATTAAAGTATCATCTCCGATGATTGATAGAAAAAAATTATAGCGTAGTAAAATTAATTATTAGTAAGTAATAGAATGGTGCTATTATATAAAAATGGTAATTATATATCTATTATATATATTTATATATATATATTATTATTATATATAAATATATATATTATATAATATTATATTATAATATTATATAATATTTAATAGAATATATATATTATAATAATAATATAATATATATATATTATTATAATATATATATAATATTTATATAATATATATTATATAGTATATATATATATATATATATATATATACTATAATATATAATATATATATATATATATATATATATATATATATATATATATTATATATATATATATATATATAATTTATATATATATATATTAGTATATACTATATATATAAGATATAATTAAATTATATATATATATATATATATATTATATTATATATATATATATTATATTTTTCCTGGTATGGATCATTTGAATAATGAATACTTATGAAGCATATATTATATAATTATGGTGAAATCAAACTCAATAATTAATTTAATTAGAATAAATGGTGAATTATATAAATAAATTTACCTATAGGTGTCATTAAGTTTGATATAGATTTATTATTATCATTTATTGTTATTATTAATTATATATTTATTTAAGGTAAATATATTATAATAGTATTAATCGTAATAATAATTTAAATAAATTTAATCTGATATATTATATATATATTTATAGTATATATATATAATATATTATATAGTAAGATATGTATATATAGGCAGTAGGTGTCTTGATAGAGTATAGAGTGTGTAATTAATATAAGGGGTATATATAAATGTATATAATGAGCTTATAAGTAATATGGAAGAGAGAATAATTATCTGATCATTAATGTATCTGTATCGACGTTGGTAATCTATATTATATTTAGAGAGCTCGCACTATCGCTTATAATATTTAGTAATGTTTATAGTGGTATGATACCTATATTAGTCGTATTATTTACACAGGTATATATATATTATATTTATATATATATATTATATAATATTATATATATTAAGTTATATAATATCTAGACTATATATATAAGTATTTATATATATTATATATACGTATATATATATAGTATATACTTACGTATATTATATCAGTATATATAACTTGAACTCCATCCTAGACTAATATTACTATTATACATTTTACAAATAACCTCTTGCTCTTCTAAACAACATTGCAATTTATATTATCTAACATCTTATAATTTCTTTTCCATACTTCCAAACATTCATTATCCTCTTTCAGATTACTCCTAAATCACACCCAAATCTTTTTCCAAGTCCACAAAGTAAAGCTAATCTCCATTCCTATCATAGTTAAATCTTTCATTCATGTAACCTATTTGTAAATCTCACACTTTTTACTACTGAAATTAATTTGATATTAACCTGTCTATCCTCAAGAAGTCTATCTAGATTACTTTGAACCAAATACATTCATCAATATTCTTTATAGAGGTAGCCACTTTGGTGTTGTCTGCAAACTTATAAACAATACGTTAAAGTCTTTTATCCAAATCATTTACATATATATATCAGGAAAAATAATGGGCCAAATACAAAATTCTGCAGAATACCACACTTCACCATTTCCCATGATAATTTATAGCAATTTAGTAGTACATACTGTCTTCTATTCTTCAACCACTCTTTAATTCAACCCTGCAAATAATTTCCCAAATCTTTCTAACTACTTTTATAAATAGGCACAATGTATTTTTTTTCCATGCCTTTGCATTACTGCTACTACAATCCTTTAGAATTCTTCCATATACAGCATCGGAACCTACAGTTTTCCTTTTATCAATACGATGCAGTAAAGATTCTGTTTTTTCCCTCCGCTTCACATTCTGTAAGTCTGTTTACTGCATTCATACAAGAAATATGAGTCTCTAATTATTTAATCTCTAATCTTTCTTTAAACACTGACGCATAATAAAACTTTTGGAAAATTTTAACCAATTCTATATCTGAGAATTTTAAATTTTCATCAATTTTAACAGTGGACCAATTGTACTATTTTTGCTTTGGAATTTGAAAGCTGGAAAACTTTTTTTTAAGGTCATTATTACCATTCCTTTCTAAATAACTTCTGCTATTCTCTTTTCATTTCTTACTAACTGACTGGTTATATATACATATACATAATATATATATACATAATATATATATTTATATATATATATATATATATATATATATATATATATATATATATATATATATATATATATTATATATATAATATATATATATACTATAACTAGTTAAAAAACCACTAATTGATATTTATATCTATCACGCCCCTAAAACAAGAGACGGAAATCGGCTTAGAAGTATATTAAAACCTGACCTTGGACATTAAAAAGTAAGATGCTAAAATTGTCGAAGATATTAAATAAAAATTACGAGTAATTATAAATTAAAAACGGCAAGCTTTCGATCCCATTCATTCCATTATCTTTAAATTTTTTTTATTTTATATGCTATATATATATATATATATATATATATATATATATATATTAATATATATATATATATATATATATATATATATATATATATATATATATATATATATATATATATATATATATATATATATATATATATATATATATACTATATATATTGATATATATAAAATAGTAAGTTGTGTAAATTTTATAAAAAAATTTCATGTTTCGGGATATAGTAAATACTTAAAAGTGATGTGATGAAAAAGAATGTTTTTGATATTACGAAAATTCAAAAAAGTAACTTTTCAAACAGGATCCATCTTCACCATTTTAACAGTTACTGAGTAAGTATTCCGAAGTTAATACAATGTATGGTTAAGTTTTCAAAATAAATGACATTTATTTCATCAGGCTATTTTAATATAATATTGCTAGACTTTTCTTACTTACGAATATATGTGATGGTAACAAACTTTGACTAAAGATAGATGAGTATAGTTCTTTTTTATGTAGAAGGGATCAAAGAACAAAAATTCCCAGGATCTGTGGGTTGATATTTGAAGAACTATCCTCAAACGAAAGGACCAAATGTAGAATAGAATTTACAGTGGATATACTGTTGTTGGATGTGCAAACATTGCAATTGTTACCGATATTGCTAAGTTAAATAAAAGCTAAAAATATGATTACCTGCTGATTGAAACTTGACGTCATGGCTAATACTCTTATTTGATTTGTTGGATTGCGATAAAAGCTTTTTGAGAATTGTCGTAATAGCTATTCCCAGAATGGTAAAATATTATTTTTATAATAGCAAATGCCTTTAGATAACATACTTGTGTGCTTGTGGTTTAAGTATGAAAAAATTTGCAATATTTTTTTATTATTATTATTTCTAATTTGCTCTCTCCTTGTAAATTTTGGAAAATGGAATTTTAGTAATGCTTTAACTTGTCAGTTATATATTAATTATTCATTAGAATATAGACATGAAAATTAGTGTTCAGTGGAATAAATTTGTTTATGAATTCATATTGCCTTGCAATTTAATAATTGTAAGTAAAAAAAAAAATATATTTAAATTTAATATTGATCTCTACATTAAAATGTAAAAAATGTAAATGGTTTACTTTTTTCAGGAAACTCTTCTCGTTTTGTTATTTGAAAACTGGGTAACAAGTATAGGAATAAAAGAAGCTAAAGAAGACAGTGATTCCAAGAAAAAGGAAAGAAACTATTCTGTGTTAAACACCACCTAACCCTTTTACTAATAGTTTTTTAGTGCAATAAATATGTATATATTTAGTGAGGTTTTATCTCTGTGATCATTTGCCACAGTAATTGCAGGTTGAGATATTCATTTATTTGATTCATTATATTAGAGAAAGTTTGTAATACTTTTATTTTTTTTATATATCCAATTTATTGGCATAAATTTAAGTGTTCAGTGGAAGAAATGTGTTAATAG
>SEYY01020463.1:0-12500 GCA_009176605.1 Armadillidium nasatum | reverse complement strand
GGAATGGATGATAAAAGAAATTTGCATGGAGGGAGGGAACGTAAAAAAAAATAATGCCGACACGACAGACAGACAGTGAGTGTATTTTTACTATAAGCAAGCAAGTGTTGTTGTTGTTGTTGTTGTGAATGGAAATGGAGTAGTAGTAGTAGTAGTAGTAGTAGGGTTGCGAGAGAGCGCAGGATGTGATTTTTTTTGAAGATAGTATATATATAATAATAATGAAGCAGTACCCGGGATGTTGGTGTTGGAGTAGGCTGTGTCGTTGTCTCCTCCTCCTCCTCCTCCTCCTGTGTATTATTCGTTCGAAGCTCTGCTCGAGAGAGAGGCTCAGATGCCAAACGTAAACGTGTTGTTAAGTTTAACATTTTCTCTTTCAATATGATTTACTCTCTTTTTTTTCATCACTGTGCAATACAATGTAAATAAATATAAATAAAAAAGTAATAACAATAAATAATAAAACAAATAAGTATGAATGAAGCGGTAAAAGTGGAAACGTGGCACGCATGCAGGGAGCAGCAACAATTTTACTTGGATTGTGTTAGACTTTACATTAGATATTTTGATATTTGCTCTCAGCGTAATTGAAATAAATAAGTAAATAAATAAATAAATAAATAAATAAATAAATAAATAAATAAATAAATAAATAAATAAATTAGTAAATAAATAAATAAATAAATAAATAAATAAATAAATAAATAAATAAAAAAATAATAATGAAAGAACTAAATTTTTTCGATTGTGCTCCTAGTAGACTCAAAAACTCTCTCTCTCTCTCTCTCTCTCTCTCTTTAACAAAAACAGCAGCAGCACCAGTAGAAACAGCAACAGCAACAACAACAACAACAACAACAACAACAACAACAACAACAACAACAACAACAACAACAACAACAACAACAACAACAACAACAACAACAACAAGAAGTCTTCTGAGTGATAGATTCCATGCCTGTGAAATAATTTTTTAAGACCTCTGCATTCTTTTCCGTTGAACATTTGCATAAGTGTTCCAGTTCTTATAACTTTCTTATCAATGGATACTTCGGCTTGATATTCTACCTATATAAGCATTTGGGCCTCCTGATTTCAAAAATATAATCCCTGTTCTTCTATCTATTACCGTTTTTTAGTTAATGGCCGAGAAACATACCAGGGTGACTTTACGTGTTTTTTTGGCCGAAGAAGGACAAATTTCAATTTTTTGGGCCTACCCTTGCAGATAGTGCAACAACACAAGAGACCTTTCGAGTTTCAAATGACACGTACAATTCTCATATCAAATATTTTGGCTCTAGCTCAAATATTATAGAAATTGTAAGAATTTGCAGACATTTATGCTTCGTATAGATTTAAAAAAAGCATTGTTTGGAACTGCAATATCTTTTGAAAGGAAGCTTGTAGAAACATGAAACGTTCATATTCGGAATCAGCGTTACGGGAACTACTTTTAAGGCCAAACTTCAAAAAAAAAAAAAAAAAAAAAAAAAAAAAATATATATATATATATATATATATATATATATATATATATATATATATATATATATATATATATATATATATATATATATATATATATATATATATATATATGTGTGTGTGTGTGTGTGTGTGTGTGTGTGTGTGTGTGTGTGTGGTGTGTGTGTGTGTATGAGAGAGAGAAAGAAAGAACCACTTGGATCCTTTAAAAGGGCTTGCTTTGTCAAATTTTCAAAAATTGATTATTCCAATTTTTCACACGTTATAACTTTGTTAAAAATGGATAAATGGGCTCGATATTGTGCTTACATAAGCACTTTTGCCCACTGATTCTAAAAATGTATTCGCCGTTCTTTTATCTATTACCGTTTTTGAGTTAAATGCCCACAAACATACCATATTGAGTTATACCCTTTTTTTGGAACCTGGCTTCCTACCAATGAGAAGTTTAAAGTTTGAGGGGCTATATCTCCTCAACGTTTCTAGATACAGGAACGACTTTAGAGTTTTCGAGTTTCAAATGACCCGTACAATTTGGGTACCAAATACTTTGGCTCTAGTTCAAGTATTTTAGACACTGTAAGAGGTCAAAAACCGGTTTTGACTGACAACATTTTTTTAAAAAATGCAATTTTTTTTTTGGGTGGGTTGGAAGGGCCATATCTCCTGAAAGGAAGCTCGTAGAATCCTGAATCTTTCGGATTCGGACTCAGCGTCACAAAATCTATTATTTCGCATGGAAATCATATTGAAGAGGAGCTAAAAAAAAAAAAAAAAAAAAAAAAAAAAAAAAAAAAAAAAAAAAAAAAAAAAAAAAAAAAAAAGGATTTTTTTTTTTTTTTTTTTTTAATTAATTTCAATCAATTATCATATGCAAGTATTAAGTTAGAACTCAGCTGAGGTAAAGTAATTTTGATAATTTATTTCTGCAAGTATTCAGTTAGAACTCGTTTGAGACAAAGTAATTAATTTAAATAATTAGAGAATCTATTATCTGTCAATATTAAAAAACTGAAATTTTGTCGAATCCATGATAACGAATTAAACAATTTATCCTCCTACAATTTGACGGTTGGTATTTGATGAATAAATAAGATAAAACTGTTTGTAGTAAACATTGATTAAGACTGAGAATCCTAATTAATTAGAATATAATTGAAATTAATCGCCTTATTTGGACTTAACTTCGAATATAAATTTGATGGTTTACATTTGAAATTTATGAATTAAACTTTAAACAGCACAAGGTTAAGATAACCTATTAGTTATATTATAGATTGGAAGAATAACATGCATCTATAATAATTAATTGATAACTTTGAAGATATTTTGATAATTATTGTTGAATAAGACTGAAGTTTTTGAGTGTTTATTTTAAACCTTAAATAAAACTTGTAGTTTGTGATAATTTAATGATTGGTTATTAATGCTGGATATTGTTTAAACCATACGACTTTGGAAGTGTAAATTAAACACAGAGGTCTGTAAGAGTTTAATCTAGTTTACTGGTTATTTGTGTGTAACCAAGGCTTAAAAATTGACTTAATAGGAGTAAATTATATATACAAGGTGGACTTATGAATAAATTAAATAATTATTACAATATATGAGAAACTAAGCTTCGATTTGAAATTAGTTTTCAACAAGAGTGGTATTCATTATAATCAGGTAACATTTACAAAAGATTTAGTAATTTTCGAATGAAAGAGTAAAGCAAATTTTGTACTGTTGTGCATGGATGTGCAATTTACAAAATTTTTGGTCTATATTCATTTTCCCAGAGTTGAGGTTAAAATATATAAATATTCAGTATAATCATTGAGGATATTCAAGAAAATTAATTACGAAAAAAGGTGAAAGATACCAGAATTAAAAAAAAATATTTAAATCAAATGTTCTATTCTAGCAGTCCACACTGGAACTCTTCAATGGCAAGAATTGGGCCCCTGAGCCACAGTTTGCATTCCCTTATTTCAAAGGGAAATCTCTTTATACTTTTTCAATACTTGCTTACACACCTCTCAATATTCTCTGTATTAACTTTTGGTTACGTGCTGCTAGCAAGATCGCATTCAAATTTACGGTGTTTTAACATATGAACTTTTAAGTTGCTTTTATAATTCGATTCATAAGTACATTCAGTACATTTTAGCAATTTTGTATCACTGTGTACTAGCATGTGATCAAGTAATTTACTCTTTCTGTTACATTCATAGTCACATGAAGAACACTTAAAAAATTTTTAGTATCGTTATGCGATAATTTATGATTTCTTAAACTTCCGTTATAAATACTAGAAAAATCACATTGAGAACACTTATACAACTTTGTATCACTGTGTTTAAACATATGTACTTTTAGCTGACGTTTTTGATTGCATCTGTAATCACATTCAGTACACTTAAATAATTTTTCAGGATTGTGTTTTAACATATGAAGTTTTAGACTATCGATACGATTACAGTCAAAACTACAGTTAGGGCATTTAAATAATTTTATACTAATGTGCTTTACCATGTGAGCTCTCAAATACCCTTTATGACTACATGAATAATCACAATCACTACATTTGAACAATTTTTTAGCGCTATGTGTTAACATATGTAGTTTTAAAGTGTCTTTACGGTAAAATTCATTATTACATATAGAACAAGTAAACAATTTTATTTTACTGTGTATAACCATATGTTTATTCAAGTTGCTTTTTTGCTTGCAGGAATATTCGCAATCAGAACATCTGAATAATTTAACTTGCGAATGGGCTGATAAATGACGATTTAAACAATATTTTCTCTTAAATTTTTAACTACAATGTGGACAGTTATAATTACCTGATTCATTTAAAACGGAATCAGTTCCAGAATCGTGTTCTCTTGATGCATTTAAAATGGAATCAGTTCCAGAATCGTGTTCTCTTGATGCATTTAAAATGGAATCACTTCCAGAATCGTGTTCTCTTTCTAAAGACTCTTCTTCTTCTTCTTCTTCTTTAATTCTTGATATACTATACTATCATCTATGTAAAGCAATAAAAGAAAATTACAATCAAATTCTACAAAGAAATTTAAATAATTTTATTGTATTAAAAAAAAAATAACTCAAACATTATAACTTTTTTCCCTAGATTTCATTACCATATATATATATATATATATATATATATATATATATATATATATATATATATATATATATATATATATATATATATATATATATATATATATATATATATATATATATATATATATATATATATATATAAATACAGGTTGCGAGATTCCATTTCCAGTTCAAAAGGGGTTTCCTGGGTTTTGGGGAATTAGGAAAAAAAAACCCTACCCACCCCCAAAAAAAATTTAAAATAAAAATAAAATTTGCAGCAAGCATGTCGGCCTTTTACTTTACCTGATTTCTGGATTTGTCCATCCATCTCTTGTGGAAATTGAAAAAAAAAAAAAAAAAAAAAAAAAAAAAATCGGAAGGCATCTAAATTTGACTTTTAAGTTCTATTGAGATTGAACGTGTCGGCCATTTGCTTTTTTACGACATTCCTCCATTTTACCAACTGTGCAATATGCATATATATATATATATATATATATATATATATATATATATATATATATATATATATATATATATATATATATATATATATATATATATATATATATATATATATATATATATATATATATATATATATATATATATATAATAATAATAATAATATATAATAATAATAATAATAATAATAATAATAATAATAATAATAATAATAATAATAATAATAATAAATTTTGGTCAATGCGCATCGAACATAAAGAATTTAGATTTTATTTGAAAATTTTGCGGAATAATACTTACAATGGCTTCTAATTGTTAAAACTTTGTGCATAAAAGATTAATAATTTTATAATTATTACAATAATTAAATGGTATTACAATATTTTTATTTTAACACTGAAATCCAAATTGGAGAAAGCATCAACGCTTTTGTTTAGTAGTACTATAAGAGGTATGCAGCCTCAAATCTCCCTGTCCGAGAGTTGCCAATTGTTTCAATATTAATTAAATTACCTGTTCGAAACCTCTCGTTTGATTTGTTTATTATCAAATTTAAATGAAAAAAATAATAATAAAATAAAAACCAAGAAAATAATAATAATTGCAATAATAGTAATAATAATAATAATACTAATAACAATATTTAGTAATAGTTTTTGGCCCCCAAAAAACTGTGATTTTAACTCATTGCAATGCAAGAGAAAACGGACGCAAATTTTCTATTTTTTTTTTGCTAAAATATCAGCTGGAAGTGGCTTGTGCGTTTGATATGTACACACACACACACACACACACACACATATATATATATATATATATATATATATATATATATATATATATATATATATATATATATATATATATATATATATATATATATATATATATATATATATATATATATATATATATATATATATTAAAAAGATGGGTACATTGCATTCGAAAATGGAAGAAGGAAGGAGTCCATCGGTGAAAATCTTAAAGAGACAGAAAAAAAAAAAAAAAAAAAAAAAAAAAAAAAAAAAAAAAAAAAAAAAAAAAAAAAAAAAAAAAAAGTGTTTGGAATTATAAAAAAAGTAAAAAAAAATTTTTTTTTAAAAAAAAGTAAAAAAAAAAAGTAAAAAAAAGTAAAAAGTAAAAAAAAAAAAACTTTTTTTAAGCTTCC
This sequence comes from Armadillidium nasatum, assembly GCA_009176605.1. Lineage (NCBI taxonomy): Eukaryota > Metazoa > Arthropoda > Malacostraca > Isopoda > Armadillidiidae > Armadillidium > Armadillidium nasatum. Next base: position 6,271 of record SEYY01020463.1, on the reverse strand, counting down.
AAAATGGCTTGAATAGGATGGAATGGATGATAAAAGAAATTTGCATGGAGGGAGGGAACGTAAAAAAAAAATAATGCCGACACGACAGACAGACAGTGAGTGTATTTTTACTATAAGCAAGCAAGTGTTGTTGTTGTTGTTGTTGTGAATGGAAATGGAGTAGTAGTAGTAGTAGTAGTAGTAGGGTTGCGAGAGAGCGCAGGATGTGATTTTTTTTGAAGATAGTATATATATAATAATAATGAAGCAGTACCCGGGATGTTGGTGTTGGAGTAGGCTGTGTCGTTGTTCGTCCTCCTCCTCCTCCTCCTGTGTATTATTCGTTCGAAGCTCTGCTCGAGAGAGAGGCTCAGATGCCAAACGTAAACGTGTTGTTAAGTTTAACATTTTCTCTTTCAATATGATTTACTCTCTTTTTTTTCATCACTGTGCAATACAATGTAAATAAATATAAATAAAAAAGTAATAACAATAAATAATAAAACAAATAAGTATGAATGAAGCGGTAAAAGTGGAAACGTGGCACGCATGCAGGGAGCAGCAACAATTTTACTTGGATTGTGTTAGACTTTACATTAGATATTTTGATATTTGCTCTCAGCGTAATTGAAATAAATAAGTAAATAAATAAATAAATAAATAAATAAATAAATAAATAAATAAATAAATAAATAAATAAATTAGTAAATAAATAAATAAACTAAATAAATAAATAAATAAATAAATAAATAAAATAATAATAATGAAAGAACTAAATTTTTTCGATTGTGCTCCGAAGAGAGAAAGAAGCTAGTAGACTCTCTCTCTCTCTCTCTCTCTCTCTCTCTCTCTCTCTCTCTCTCTCTTAACAAAAACAGCAGCACAAAAACAGCAGCAACAACAACAACAACAACAACAACAACAACAACAACAACAACAACAACAACAACAACAACAACAACAACAACAACAACAACAACAACAAGAAGTCTTCTGAGTGATAGATTCCATGCCTGTGAAATAATTTTTTAAGACCTCTGCATTCTTTTCCGTTGAACATTTGCATAAGTGTTCCAGTTCTTATAACTTTCTTATCAATGGATACTTCGGCTTGATATTCTACCTATATAAGCATTTGGGCCTCCTGATTTCAAAAATATAATCCCTGTTCTTCTATCTATTACCGTTTTTTAGTTAATGGCCGAGAAACATACCAGGGTGACTTTACGTGTTTTTTTGGCCGAAGAAGGACAAATTTCAATTTTTTGGGCCTACCCTTGCAGATAGTGCAACAACACAAGAGACCTTTCGAGTTTCAAATGACACGTACAATTCTCATATCAAATATTTTGGCTCTAGCTCAAATATTATAGAAATTGTAAGAATTTGCAGACATTTATGCTTCGTATAGATTTAAAAAAAGCATTGTTTGGAACTGCAATATCTTTTGAAAGGAAGCTTGTAGAAACATGAAACGTTCATATTCGGAATCAGCGTTACGGGAACTACTTTTAAGGCCAAACTTCAAAAAAAAAAAAAAAAAAAAAAAAATATATATATATATATATATATATATATATATATATATATATATATATATATATATATATATATATATATATATATATATATATATATATATATATATATATATATGAGTGTGTGTGTGTGTGTGTGTGTGTGTGTGTGTGTGTGTGTGTGTGTGGTGTGTGTGTGTGTATGAGAGAGAGAAAGAAAGAACCACTTGGATCCTTTAAAAGGGCTTGCTTTGTCAAATTTTCAAAAATTGATTATTCCAATTTTTCACACGTTATAACTTTGTTAAAAATGGATAAATGGGCTCGATATTGTGCTTACATAAGCACTTTTGCCCACTGATTCTAAAAATGTATTCGCCGTTCTTTTATCTATTACCGTTTTTGAGTTAAATGCCCACAAACATACCATATTGAGTTATACCCTTTTTTTGGAACCTGGCTTCCTACCAATGAGAAGTTTAAAGTTTGAGGGGCTATATCTCCTCAACGTTTCTAGATACAGGAACGACTTTAGAGTTTTCGAGTTTCAAATGACCCGTACAATTTGGGTACCAAATACTTTGGCTCTAGTTCAAGTATTTTAGACACTGTAAGAGGTCAAAAACCGGTTTTGACTGACAACATTTTTTTAAAAAATGCAATTTTTTTTTTGGGTGGGTTGGAAGGGCCATATCTCCTGAAAGGAAGCTCGTAGAATCCTGAATCTTTCGGATTCGGACTCAGCGTCACAAAATCTATTATTTCGCATGGAAATCATATTGAAGAGGAGCTAAAAAAAAAAAAAAAAAAAAAAAAAAAAAAAAAAAAAAAAAAAAAAAAAAAAAAAAAAAAAAAAAGGATTTTTTCAATTTAATTAATTTCAATCAATTATCATATGCAAGTATTAAGTTAGAACTCAGCTGAGGTAAAGTAATTTTGATAATTTATTTCTGCAAGTATTCAGTTAGAACTCGTTTGAGACAAAGTAATTAATTTAAATAATTAGAGAATCTATTATCTGTCAATATTAAAAAACTGAAATTTTGTCGAATCCATGATAACGAATTAAACAATTTATCCTCCTACAATTTGACGGTTGGTATTTGATGAATAAATAAGATAAAACTGTTTGTAGTAAACATTGATTAAGACTGAGAATCCTAATTAATTAGAATATAATTGAAATTAATCGCCTTATTTGGACTTAACTTCGAATATAAATTTGATGGTTTACATTTGAAATTTATGAATTAAACTTTAAACAGCACAAGGTTAAGATAACCTATTAGTTATATTATAGATTGGAAGAATAACATGCATCTATAATAATTAATTGATAACTTTGAAGATATTTTGATAATTATTGTTGAATAAGACTGAAGTTTTTGAGTGTTTATTTTAAACCTTAAATAAAACTTGTAGTTTGTGATAATTTAATGATTGGTTATTAATGCTGGATATTGTTTAAACCATACGACTTTGGAAGTGTAAATTAAACACAGAGGTCTGTAAGAGTTTAATCTAGTTTACTGGTTATTTGTGTGTAACCAAGGCTTAAAAATTGACTTAATAGGAGTAAATTATATATACAAGGTGGACTTATGAATAAATTAAATAATTATTACAATATATGAGAAACTAAGCTTCGATTTGAAATTAGTTTTCAACAAGAGTGGTATTCATTATAATCAGGTAACATTTACAAAAGATTTAGTAATTTTCGAATGAAAGAGTAAAGCAAATTTTGTACTGTTGTGCATATGGATGTGCAATTTACAAAATTTTTGGTCTATATTCATTTTCCCAGAGTTGAGGTTAAAATATATAAATATTCAGTATAATCATTGAGGATATTCAAGAAAATTAATTACGAAAAAAGGTGAAAGATACCAGAATTAAAAAAATATTTAAATCAAATGTTCTATTCTAGCAGTCCACACTGGAACTCTTCAATGGCAAGAATTGGGCCCCTGAGCCACAGTTTGCATTCCCTTATTTCAAAGGGAAATCTCTTTATACTTTTTCAATACTTGCTTACACACCTCTCAATATTCTCTGTATTAACTTTTGGTTACGTGCTGCTAGCAAGATCGCATTCAAATTTACGGTGTTTTAACATATGAACTTTTAAGTTGCTTTTATAATTCGATTCATAAGTACATTCAGTACATTTTAGCAATTTTGTATCACTGTGTACTAGCATGTGATCAAGTAATTTACTCTTTCTGTTACATTCATAGTCACATGAAGAACACTTAAAAATTTTTAGTATACGTTATGAGATAATTTATGATTTCTTAAACTTCCGTTATAAATACTAGAAAAATCACATTGAGAACACTTATACAACTTTGTATCACTGTGTTTAAACATATGTACTTTTAGCTGACGTTTTTGATTGCATCTGTAATCACATTCAGTACACTTAAATAATTTTTCAGGATTGTGTTTTAACATATGAAGTTTTAGACTATCGATACGATTACAGTCAAAACTACAGTTAGGGCATTTAAATAATTTTATACTAATGTGCTTTACCATGTGAGCTCTCAAATACCCTTTATGACTACATGAATAATCACAATCACTACATTTGAACAATTTTTTATCGCTATGTGTTAACATATGTAGTTTTAAAGTGTCTTTACGGTAAAATTCATTATTACATATAGAACAAGTAAACAATTTTATTTTACTGTGTATAACCATATGTTTATTCAAGTTGCTTTTTTGCTTGCAGGAATATTCGCAATCAGAACATCTGAATAATTTAACTTGCGAATGGGCTGATAAATGACGATTTAAACAATATTTTCTCTTAAATTTTTAACTACAATGTGGACAGTTATAATTACCTGATTCATTTAAAACGGAATCAGTTCCAGAATCGTGTTCTCTTGATGCATTTAAAATGGAATCAGTTCCAGAATCGTGTTCTCTTGATGCATTTAAAATGGAATCACTTCCAGAATCGTGTTCTCTTTCTAAAGACTCTTCTTCTTCTTCTTCTTCTTTAATTCTTGATATACTATACTATCATCTATGTAAAGCAATAAAAGAAAATTACAATCAAATTCTACAAAGAAATTTAAATAATTTTATTGTATTAAAAAAAAAATAACTCAAACATTATAACTTTTTTCCCTAGATTTCATTACCATATATATATATATATATATATATATATATATATATATATATATATATATATATATATATATATATATATATATATATATATATATATATATATATATATATATATATATATATATATATATATATATATATATATATATAATACAGGTTGCGAGATTCCATTTCCAGTTCAAAAGGGGTTTCCTGGGTTTTGGGGAATTAGGAAAAAAAAACCCTACCCACCCCCAAAAAAAATTTAAAATAAAAATAAAATTTGCAGCAAGCATGTCGGCCTTTTACTTTACCTGATTTCTGGATTTGTCCATCCATCTCTTGTGGAAATTGAAAAAAAAAAAAAAAAAAAAAAAAAAAAAATCGGAAGGCATCTAAATTTGACTTTTAAGTTCTATTGAGATTGAACGTGTCGGCCATTTGCTTTTTTACGACATTCCTCCATTTTACCAACTGTGCAATATATATATATATATATATATATATATATATATATATATATATATATATATATATATATATATATATATATATATATATATATATATATATATATATATATATATATATATATATATATATATATATATATATATATATAATAATAATAATAATAATATAATAATAATAATAATAATAATAATAATAATAATAATAATAATAATAATAATAAATTTTGGTCAATGCGCATCGAACATAAAGAATTTAGATTTTATTTGAAAATTTTGCGGAATAATACTTACAATGGCTTCTAATTGTTAAAACTTTGTGCATAAAAGATTAATAATTTTATAATTATTACAATAATTAAATGGTATTACAATATTTTATTTTAACACTGAAATCCAAATTGGAGAAAGCATCAACGCTTTTGTTTAGTAGTACTATAAGAGGTATGCAGCCTCAAATCTCCCTGTCCGAGAGTTGCCAATTGTTTCAATATTAATTAAATTACCTGTTCGAAACCTCTCGTTTGATTTGTTTATTATCAAATTTAAATGAAAAAATAATAATAAAATAAAAAATAATAATAATAGTAATAATAATAATAATACTAATAACAATATTTAGTAATAGTTTTTGGCCCCCAAAAAACTGTGATTTTAACTCATTGCAATGCAAGAGAAAACGGACGCAAATTTTCTATTTTTTTTTGCTAAAATATCAGCTGGAAGTGGCTTGTGCGTTTGATATGTATACACACACACAAACACACACACACATACGTATATATATATATATATATATATATATATATATATATATATATATATATATATATATATATATATATATATATATATATATATATATATATATATATATATATATATATATATATATTAAAAGATGGGTACATTGCATTCGAAAATGGAAGAAGGAAGGAGTCCATCGGTGAAAATCTTAAAGAGACAGAAAAAAAAAAAAAAAAAAAAAAAAAAAAAAAGTGTTTGGAATTATAAAAAAAAATGTGTTTGAATTATAAAAAAAAGTAAAAAAAAAAAAAAAAAGTAAAAAAAAAGTAAAAAAGTAAAAAGTAAAAAAAAAAAAAAACTTTTTTTAAGCTTCCAAAATGGCTTGAATAGGATGGAATGGATGATAAAAGAAATTTGCATGGAGGGAGG
>SEYY01020462.1:157500-158763 GCA_009176605.1 Armadillidium nasatum | reverse complement strand
CTCCTGCTGGTACTATTTTGGATATATTGTTCCTAATCAAATTTGAATGCAAAGTGTCTGGGAATGTAAAAATAATGGTTAATGTTAAGAATGTTTTTCAACGTAAATTTCAAGGACAGTAACGATTTTGTATAAGGAAGTATGATAATATTTTGGGGTTGGACAGGAATAGACGGAGAATTACAATTATAAAAGGTGAAAACGTGCTTTTCGGTATTGTGCTTGGATGTAGTCATGTGAATATCCGAGGTTCAGGAACAGTTGGAAAACAAATATTTTTTCTTCATCTATAAAGCAAGGATCTGTGAGCAAAAGCGAACGAGAGAAGGAATTGAAAATTATGTTCTTTTTGATGTAGTCAGGGTGGTCGGAGAAAGAATGCAAAAGTTGGTTTTTAGAGGTCGGTTTTTAAATTTTAAATATGTATGTATGTAAGTGTATATGTATGCATGATCATGTATATGGGTATGTGTATGTATGTATATATATGTGTGTGTGCGTGTATGTTAGAGGATGTGTATCTTCGCGTGTGTGTTTTAGTTTGCGTCAGTTCGTTTATGTTTTTATTATTTATGTGCCTGCGCCTTTTCCTTCTGTTTGTTCATTTGTTTGTCGCTTCTATATAAGATAGCACCAAGACTTTTTGAGTTCCTGTCTTAACTTTTCTTTTAACCTGATCGCATCAGAAACGGGGGTAGTTCCCCGAAATATAGTGCGTTTTAAATTTTTATTCCTTTTACTTCTATTTCTGGTTTTAGCACGTTGTTAATTCCCCTTAATTTTAACTTTTTATTATTTTTATTGTTTTATTTAGCGGTTTTGTGGTTATATATATATATATATATATATATATATATATATATATATATATATATATATAATATATATATATATATATATATATATATATATATATATATATATATATATTATCACTCACGGGCATAGCCTTTTTAAGGAGGGGGTATAATTTAAAAAAAAAAAAAAAACACTCAATCCCGAACCTAACGTAGATTCCTCAGGTAGGCGAAGACAGATGATTTAGAGTTTTTTTTATATACAGCACGAATAGCAGAAGATAGGGAGTTCTACAGAACAGAGGTGGCTGGAAAGGAGAAGGAACTACAATGTAAAAGCCTTGAGTTCGCAGTGCTCACTCAAAGTTTTTGTGCAAGCAAGGCACCCCTTGTGCTGCGACTGCAATACAATGGTGGTGGAATGCGAGAGGTCAACGTCCTCGAGCCTCGTTGTAGTACCTATAGA
>SEYY01020462.1:147500-152500 GCA_009176605.1 Armadillidium nasatum | reverse complement strand
TATATATATATATATATATATATATATATATATATATATATATATATATATATATATATATATATATATATATATATATATATATATATATATATATATATATATATATATATATATATATATATATATATATATATATATCCTCTGGTGGGCAAAGGCCAGAGGCCTGCCAATATCCACCAGAGTTAGGGAACAGCAGGAAATCTGATTGCTAATGGCTGATGTAACCTGATAAACGCCTTTTATAAGTGTTCAAGTCAAAGGAAGCTGGGAGAACAGATAAAGGGAGTGAGTTCCAGACTTTACCAGTAGAGTATATGTAAGATTGAGCATAATGGTTAAGTCTAAGGTCAAAAAGTTGGACAGAGAAAGGATGAGTCTATGTAGAAAGTCGTGTTGCACGAGCTCTTCTCAATGGAGGAGGTATGCGACGAGAGAGTTCAGAAGAGCAGTGTCCGTTATAATAGCGATAATACTGAGAGTGACGCAACAATTCAATGGGAAGAAAGAGATTGGAGAGAGTTAGTAAGAGCAGGAGAGTTGAGGAGACGAAAAGCCCTAGACTCCACTTTTTCGAGAAGAGTTTTATGTGTGGAACCACCCCAGGTCTGAGGCGTATTCCATACAGGGGAGAACAACATCTCTATAAAGAGCGAACAACTGGGGTGTCGTAAAAAAAAAACCTAAAGGAGCCTCAGAACACCCAACCTCTTAGAAGCTTGTTGAGAAAGAGAAGTAATGAGATCTTTCCAAGAAAGACCTCGAGAAAAAGAAACACTGAGAATATTGAGGACATATGAAGGTTTGAGTTGTGTGTTTTTGAAAAAGATGTCAAAGTTGTGTGGAAGATTGTGTCCTTTGAGGCATTGAAAACTATGTTTTCTCTGCCCCAATTTGAAATACGAGAAAGATCAGAGGTCATTGAAGGTCGAAGTGAAGAGACAAAGACGAAATAGTTTACCAAGGCAGTGTGTAAGCTCAGAAGCACAAGTTTTGAGAACCGCAGGAGGAATACCGTCAGGACCATACGCCTTCTTAGTGTTGAGTTCAGAGAGAGAGCAGAAATGACATCTTTAGAAGCAATTACAATGTTAGGCATAACTGATTGGAGAGGGTTGAAGGAGGAAGAATAGCTCCGGAATCGTCAAAGGTAGAGTTGGAGGGAAAAGTTTGAGCGATGAGTTCTGCTTTAGTAGAAGAAAAATGGCAGTTGTACCATCAGAAGAAACTAGAAGAGCGAAAGAGCAGAAAGTTAGAGTTGACATTTTTTGCAAAATGCCAGAAGGGCAAGAGGAAAAGGGTTCAGAAAGATTATTGCATTTCGGCAGAGAAAAGAGTTTTTAAATCTCGAAGAATAGATTTTGCACGATTAATTGATAAAATATAAGTTGAATGAGTTTCAGGAGTTTGAACGCGACGGTAATATCTGAAGGAGGCATTCCTGCGGCGGATATCGCGAGAACAAGTAGACTTAAACCAAGGTTTGTTAGGTCTAGTAGAAGGGAAAGAATATGGAATGTGCGCCTCCATGCCAGAGAGAATCACCTCGGTTGCGCTCTGCACACTTAGAGGGACCCCTCCCACGAAAGCAGTAATCATTACATGGGAATCAGTGAAGTACAACCGTAAGTCAGAAAAATTAGCAACACCGAAGTGCCATAAACGTCTCCTCACCGAAGGCGAGTGCCGTTATTGAGGAAGACTTTAAGAAAGAGAACAAGATACGGAAATTAGAAGGTGATCGGATGAACCCAGAGGAGGAAAAAGTTTAACAACATATGAGGTTAAGAAAAGATTAAGTATATTGGGTTCATCAAAAATACGGGTAGGGAGGTGCACCAACTGCTCAAGGTTATTCTGGATAGAAAAGTCGAAGACGAGTTCACCGGCTGGATCATGAGAACTAGATGAAAGCCATTGGCGATGTTGAACGTTGAAATCACCTAAAATGATAATTTCGGAGAAAGGAGAAGAAGATAGAATGTGCTCTATTTTGGAGTTTAAATAGTCAAAGACTTTTTAATAGTCAGTAGAATTAGGAGATAAATAGACAGAACAAATAAATTTAGTAGTAGAATTGCAAGAGAGCTTAAGCCACAAAGTTAAGAATTCAGTAGACTCCATATTAGAGACACAAGAGCAAATAACATTGTTGCGAACATATGCGCAATATCCGCCTTTGGCTGTAAATTGAGGATAGAGACTGTAGGGGGTAACAGAATAAGGTTTGCTGTCAGAACACTCATACATTTGAGTTTCGGTTAGGAGAAAGAGATGAGGCTTAGAAGAAGAGAGATGGTGTTCGACAAAGGGGAATTAGAAAAAAGATCGCAAATGTTACAGAAATTAATGAAAAAAGAACACTGTGTGCCTGGGCAAGCCGAACGCTGGGTCTTGGCCGCACCATCTACATCATCGGAGACCGCCAACTCTCAAGTGATGATGAGGTGAGGAGTTAATGAAGGGCATTCTTTGGATGCCGCCCTCGAAGCATCTCTGAGGCTGCTTTGAGTTTCACCAATTTTTTTTTTTTTAGAAAGGCAGTGTACGAGTAAACGCTTGTACATTTGTTGGAACATGAGAAGGGAGTCGGAGGAAGAAGAAGTGGGAGCATAGACACTCCAATATGAAGCAAAGGTGCACTAGAGACCCTCTGAGAATGTAAAACGCGAAAGGGAACGAACCAAAGGGCAACGGAGTGAAACGGAATGGTCTAGACCATACTGTCACTCCCCGGGTTATGCCCAATGGGAGGTACTTGCATCGCTTTGAACGGCGCTACGTTCCCCCTACTATATATATATATATATATATATATATATATATATATATATATATATATATATATATATATATATATATATATATATATATATATATATATATATATATATATATATATATATATTGTACCTTGGTTGCCATCTTAATATGTTACTAATGGATTAATTAAGGATTAAAATAAAAATAAACTATTTAAGAAAATAAACCTATGGTATGAAGTAAATAGCGTGAAAATAAATTGAAAAGCAGTTTTATGCATTTCAAAAATATACTTTTAGTGGAAAGCAACATATCAATGTTCTGGAAACAAAATTATCGGGAAACGACGTTTCATAATATTACGTAATATTAATTAAAAATTATAATTTAATTAATTAAGTAATTAAATAAATAAACAATTAAGAATAACAAGTTGATATATGTTATACGAAGAGTTAACTGTCCTAATTTGACCAAAATCGGATCTGTAGTTACAGAGATATAGAATATAAGCCAAAAAAAATGTAATTAACGGTTAATTAGTAATTAATTAATTGAAAATTTGTAAAATCAAGAAAAACAATGTTTCGTGGTATTCGAAACTTTACAGTCAAAGAAATTGAACATTCCAAAAAATGTAAGCCAAAGGGATGAAAAAATCTGGTATCGGTATCGGTCATTTTTAACCGATACCGATACCTAAAATTATACCGATACTTACCGATACCGATACTTCACTCCATCCCTAATTATATAATATATATATATAATATATATATATATATATATATATATATATATATATATATATATATATATATATATATATATATATATATATATATATATATATTCTTATGCTTACAGTAATTAAAATTTTGAATGTGATGATGTCACAGTGGCTATGTATATCTTTTCAAGTGATATTTTTGAAACTTGCAGTTGGATTTCATATTAAATTATTTTCATCAGAATTTTGTCTATTATTATTATATTGATTATTTGTGTTTGTGTCTTTTAAAATTTTAACTACATATGAATTTACTTATATACAATTCATAGCTGAAAGACTTTAGCGTCTTCTATGTACATATGTTTGACAATATAATACTGAAAATAATGAATATTTCCAGATGGTGGAGCTTTAAGAAAAGTAAAATGATAAGATAACAAATTTTGAGCGAGGTTTGTGAGTTTTTGTGACAGTTCATCACTGTCTTTTCAATTTCAGAATTAAAATAAAACTTGTAAATATTTTGTTTTGTATGGAATAAACAGAAAAGCATTATGGGAGCTGAAAAGGTGATAAATCATCTCATCAGGGTGTTTTTTTTTTTCTATATATATATATATATATATATATATATATATATATATATATATATATATATATATATATATATATATATATATATATATATATATATATATATATATATATATATACATCACCACCACTCATGGGCAGAGCCCTATTCAAGGAGGGGATGTTATGCAAAGAAAAATCAAACATATTTATTTGTTACATAATAATATAAAGAAATTTTATTGTCCTATTTAAAAGAAATAGATGTTTTCATAATTCAGTTGATTGATGTAGAGTTTCATATGTATTTCTGTTGTAGTACATTTAAGAATTAGATCTTTTCTTTCTGTCAGCCACAATTGAAAATCATTATGGCAGTAGTAAATGATTACTTGAATACAGTATAATAAAGTGTATATTTATTAAATTCTATTTTTATTGATTTTTTTTATTTTTTGTCATCAAAATAATAACCATTTAGTGAAAAATATTAGTGCCAAATTCATATTAGACTTGTTTGCTGTCACTTGTAGTCTGTAAGAATATATAGATAGTGTACGTAGAATAACAAATTATTTAGTAGTTATTATCAGTTACAAAAATTCTATAGAATTCATCAGAAGTAAAATTTAAATGAGTGTTATTTATATTAGTTACTAATAAATTAAATGAACTTTGTTGTATTAGTTACTAATGAATTATGATCAAGTAGTATCCTTTTTTTTTTTTTTTTATTTTTTTATTTTTTTTTTTTTTTTTTTTTTTTTTTTCTTCTTCCCCCCCCCCACTATCATCTTAAAGAATAAAACTTTGCTTTTCATAATGTGGAAAATAATTTAGTCAATTTAGCAACCACTCCAGAGTTTGGGAACTTTGTGAGGCACTATTGGTAAATGTCTAAAATTTGTTCACAAATTTCATTATCATACAT
>SEYY01020462.1:110000-137500 GCA_009176605.1 Armadillidium nasatum | reverse complement strand
CTTTTTAGGAAAAAAAAAATGTCATTTTCTGATCAACTGTCGAAAAAAATTTTTTACTTTTTTATTCTCTACACTTCCGGGGGGGGGAACCAAGTTACGAATTTCTTGTTTTTGGTGAGTATATAGAAGAGGGACTGGGCTACATTTTTCTCTCGATACATCATTCAATGCTATTTGTTGGTTTCGAGTATTGCCTCTCAAAAATGGTCAATTTTTGAAGAAATTTCAAAATTCCCCAAGTTTGACAGGCTAAATCTCGAACCAAACATATAGTATTTAATAATGTATTAAATAAAAGTTGTAGCTGTTCCTCCTCTAAACACCTGCCAAAAATAAAAATAAAAACTTTCAATGTACAGTCGTCAACAGAAGTTCGTTCCTATTAAGGTGGAAATAAATATTTATATAAAATGGGGATCATTTCAGGTTCAGCCAAAAACAGTTCAATTAAGCCCCTCACAATGTTTTTATTTTCTTTTTATTCAAAATAGAGCTTTTATGAAATGATTTCCATTTTATATAAATATTTATTTCCAGCCTAATAGGAATGAACTTCTGTTGACAACTGTACAGTTTGTTTGTTTTAATTTTTTGTCCGGAAGGTCAAATTTTTGCATTTTTTAAAAAAAATTTCAAGATATCGTAGCAATTGGGGCCGAGTATATTCAGTTAAATTTTCATGTCATTTCGACCAGTGATTTTCCACTTCTATTCATTTTTTTTTTTTTTTTTTGGCTGCAAATTACTTTCAAACCGTATAGACTCAGAAAAACGTCGGAAATAGACTGCTTTGAGCAGGAAAAAATGGATATACACTGCAAATTTCAGGCTAATCGGTCAAATAATAAAAAACTTCTTTTAAGATTGGATCCTTCCCCTAAGGGACAATCATTTTTATTTATTTAAAAATAAAAATTTACAAACTAAACCTTCTCAAAAAGTTGTCTGTAATGCATTCCTTTGTCTTGCTCTCTTATGCTGCAAACAAAAGTAAAATGTTCCTTACTGAAAAAATGCGCATTTTCAAAATCTTTTTTGAAGTTTTATTTCATCAATGATTTTGCCCTTCACGACTCACCTATATTTGATTTCGCTTTCTTGCATAATGAAATAAAAATCCCTATCTACATCTTCCTCGTTTCTTGCACCCCAAAACCTCAACATGTTCTTTTGTGACCAACATTGCAAACATAATGATGAACTAATGTGAAAAAATAAAATTCTCAGAAAAAAGGAACCACCAACATTATAAAGGCAGTTCAATCGAGATATTTGAAACATATTCAAAATCGGTGTATTGTGACAAAAGTAGCTTTTTCCACATATATATATATATATATATATATATATATATATATATATATATATATATATATATATATATATATATATATATATATATATATATATATAATATATTATAATATATAATAATATATATATAATATTTATTATAATTTATTTTTATATAATATAAATAAATAATTTTATAAAATAATATAAATATATATATATATATATATATATATATATATATATATATATATATATATATATATATATATATATATATATATATATATATATATATATATATATATATATATATAATATAAAGAATTGATACAGGAAATAATAATGAATTTTAAAACTCAATTATAAAAGAAAAAGTAATAGGCAAAAGAATTATCTTTTTTCAACTTGAATAAGTGTATTAAAAAAAACTTCTATAAATATATATATATATATATATATATATATATATATATATATATATATATATATATATATATATATATATATATATATATATATATATATATATATATATATAATTTAAATAATATAAAACGGAAACAAATAGATTTCTTATAGTCCTTACTATTTTTTAACCAACTATAAAAAAAAATAAAAATAAAAAATTCTAACGAGATTCATTTTTTACATAACGAAATTTTTTTTTTTTTTAAGTAAATTGGAAATATTTATAAAGAATATATAGGCCCACTCTTCCTCCTCCTCAGCAAGTCTTATTATGGCAAAGATTTAAACATTTAAATTTTTCTATGAGATATTAAAATTTTAACATACAATAAGAAAAGTGAAGAAGAAAAAAAAAAGTTATTGAATCTTAATTTTCCTCCATTCTAAATTCAAATAATAAACAAAACAATTAAAACATAATTTGCTATTATACCGTAGCACTTACTTTCTATATGACTTATCCCTGCATGTAATAATTTCATAGTTATATATATATATATATATATATATATATATATATATATATATATATATATATATATATATATATATATATATATATATATATATATATATATATATATATATATATATATATATGGCTAACAGCTACACAAAGTTATGAAAACATCTTTGAAATAGTAACGAAAATAAAAATATAAAAAGAAAAACCAAAGAGATAATTTTGGAGAGGATTGTAATAAATATTAAAACTATGAAACCAACCAGAGTTGTTTTGTGGTTATCATAAACTGTAAAGTTCATTGGAATACCAACTGGGTTCTGTTAGAGGAAATAAAAGCAAATACCAAGCAATAAGTCCGAGGGCGTGAAATGCTACAAGTTTGTTTCTTTGCTTTTCCGGTTTGTTGAAGAGCTCTCGGATTTCGGGTAGTCCCATATGATTGCAAAATGCGTGTACGATGAAAAGTGGTAAAAATTGACCTGTTTAAAAAATTAATTAATAGTAACATATACATATACTTGGTACCTTTTTAAAAAATTTAATTAACATTAAATAATTTTATCAATCGAAATGAGATGAACCAGCAATATTGACAACATTATTCCATTTAACTTATTCTATTCATAATGAAGAAAATATAATAAAAACTGTGAAGTTTTTTTTCTAATCAACTAAAGTTTAAATACAATTTGATGTTTTAGAGCTCTATAATTTTCATATCATTTTGATATTTAAGTAAATATCTTAGTTTCCCTTCCGCTGCAACAGATCCATAATTTGTGGTGGTGGACATAAAAGTACTATTACTAATGCATTGTTCTACATATATCAAAAAACATATGAAACACAACAGTACCTAATATAACTTTACCCAAATACAAAGATGATTTCAAAACTGTCTTCATGGTAAAGTGAAAAAATAATTAGTGGAAAATGTAAAATTGAGTCAACTTTTCTTGAAAATAAAAATAAAAAATTGGCATTTTTTTGATGAATATCAAAAATTGTTTGAAATAGTCTTTGACTAACAAGAAGTAAATAGCAAAATATTTTCAAATGATTGAAATCTTTTTTAAAAAAAAAAATTTAAATTATGGTGTTTCTATACAAGTATACTTGAAGGATATAAATTAAAAGCGCAAAAAATCCTGAAAATCACATCAAAAGAATAGTAATACATTTAGGTACAAACCTGTTCTCAAAAAGAGAAAAGCTGAATAAAATCCAAACAAAGATGTATAAACAAACTGAAAAACTAAAATATATAATATAATATATATATATATATATATATATATATATATATATATATATATATATATATATATATATATATATATATATATATATATATATATATATATATATATATATATATATATATATATATATATATATATATTTACCGTTTACCGTGGCTCAAACGGTAAAGTGATTGACTCACGTGCTTGAGGGCGCCGGTTCGATCCCACTTTGGGATCCTATGTATATACTACCTAGAAAAGTTCCTCTCCTCGAATAGGGCAATGCCCGTGAGATGTGAACTTTTTATAAAAAAAAAAAAAAAATATAAGCCGTGACTACAATCGAATAAAAAAAAAAAGTCAAAAAAGACCTAAATTGGCCATATCTCCGATATAAATCTTCCAATATGGAATAAAATAATAAAATTCCTGCAAAATAAAAATAATAATAAAAAAAAGAATATTAAATATTCTTTATTCACAAAAAAAAAAAAACTTGTTTTAAAATTGATTTATCAAAGGGTGACAAAAGAAATAAGTAAACTAATAATTACATTTGTGGTATATTATTATTATTATTTTTATTATCACTAGTTATAGTGATAGGGTTTGATATCTTGGACCAAGGTAGGCAAATTTCATTTCACTATTACAAACAAACTGTTGCAAAGTCTCAAAATGAACAAAGAAAAAAAATTTGCACCCTGTTTTTGCTAACAAATAATTTTCCATTCTCATTAACTTTAAAACAAAGAAATAGACTGAACATTGAATACAATATCCAAATTGCTTTGACATAAAAAATCCATAATTTTGATTATTGTAATAAAAATGAAACATCTTCATCAGGATATTTAAAATTTCAGTGGTTTTTGATCACAAAAGAAGACTTTTAGCATTTGGAACCGAATTGAAAACTTTTCAATTAAACTCAATTTTTCCCATATAAGATTTTCATTGATTTTGTCTCTTACACTCTTCTTATTCTACACAGTTTCTCACATTTTGTTAATTTTGCTTTATTTTTTAAGATGATTTATCTAGTATAAAACGTACTTTTCAAAGGGTATGCCGAAATTCTTTACACAAATGAATTCAATAGATTAGTTCAAATTTGAGTGCTCTTTCTTTTCCGTATATTATCGATTTTAGGAAAAATATTTTGTTAAACATGTGCTACAAGCTACAATTTTAAAAGCATTCAGTTTATTTTTTTTCACTTTCTGTTTTAGGGAGCGATATCCTTGTCTACAAGTATATTTTAAAGCAAATGACCAATAAAGTCCTATAATTTTGGAAGATTGTGATTGGTATAGAACCATACTTGATTCATAAACTTAGGTCAGTAAAACTGAGTACCTTCAAAATATAACTCTCATTTAGTGTCTAAAGAGTCAAAATACTCATACACAAGCAATTTGGATTCATTTTTTACTGACTTTTTATGGTCGGGCGATATATATATATATATATATATATATATATATATATATATATATATATATATATATATATATATATATATATATATATATATATATATATATATATATATATATATATATATATATATATATATATATATATATATATATTAAAAATAAATAAAAAGCATTCCAACTATGTGTATGTTTTTTTCATCTTTTACATAATTTTTTTTTAAAACTTTTTTTTTATGGCTTTAATACATGTAAATAAATACTTACATGATACAATGACGACAGTAGTAAAGGGAAGTCCCAATTTCACTCTGTCTATGGCATGATGAAGATGAGCTAGATAAGGTATATATATATATATATATATATATATATATATATATATATATATATATATATATATATATATATATATATATATATATATATATATATATATATATATATATATATATATATATATATATATATATATATATATATATATATATATATATATATATATATATATCCCACAACATGGAAGGTAATAATTCCCAAACTTAAATGTAAGAAAGGCTCATACAAGCCATCCTCCTACCGTCCAATTTCCCTCCTTTCAAAATTTCATAATTTTTAGAAAAATTCATACACCCAAAAATACATTAGCTAAACTTCTAATAACGCTTCAAAAAATCACACTCAATCACCACTACTCTAACCACAAATTTCTCAAATCAATATATATAACCTTGACAACCCTCTGAATTTCGCTTGATGATAAATCATGATAAAAAGTACACATTCTCACTAATTTCATGAGGATGCAGATCTTTTAAAATATTGGATATGGATATCAATATCACTAATGCAGATGCAACTACAGATGTTTCCCCAAGAACCTAAATTTGTGGTTTGAGGATATTGCTGGCCCTCCTAATCACCTGACCTTACAGCATCCTATCTTTCCAAAATGGGGTCCCTGAAGACCAAAGTCTATCAAGACACACCTAATGTCCAGTTCATTCGACTGGCCATAGTGGACATTTAACTGTTCCTTCCACCTAGAAAATAGAACAATGCTTGCTAAAGCGATAACATTACAGCTGAACTAACGTAGGTACATATTAACTCATACTCTAAACAATTGTCTTTTTGTATAACAAATATTGTCTCGCTAACACAAGTTTAATTTCAAATATAAAGCGTTGAGAAGTTTCTGCCTCACTCTACTTATATATAAGTATTAGACTAACACATATACTGAACACATATACGTTATAGTATTTACAGACAAACTATAATATAATTAAAAAATATAAACATATAAATTACCAATTCCAAAAAATAGAGGAGCAACAAATATTGCACTCATTGGGCTTAAGCACTGAAGAAGGAGTGGTAACATGCAGGCTCGAAAAGTAAATTCTTCAGAAAATGGAGCAACCACTTGATTTCTCCACCAAATTGGATTCTGTGATGAATTATACCAATATCTGGGCTCTGTAATAGGAGATTTGTTCGGATATTATTTTTTAATAATTTATTTATAATTGAGGTTATTTTTATGATAACTACCTTAATTTTTATTTTTAATTGAATAAAAAATAAATGGCACCTGATAATTTAAAAAAAAATTTGTTATCAAATCTTCATTTATAATCCCACAAAAGAGATCTTGAATTTTTTTTTAGTACAATCACCACTACATTCAGGGTATAGAACTTATATATATATATTATAATTCTCTATAAACCTTAACTCCTCTTTTTTATCATTCTCCTACTCAATTGGGTAAAAACTTCACGGTTCTCTCTTTCACTGTTTTACTTCTCCTCAAATCCCTATTTTTCATCTTTTTTTAAAGTACAAAATTTTTTATATCCACTTCTTTCTCTCTCTAACCTTCCATTTTACTACGACTAAGGTATAAATATTAAAGCCTTTCTCTTTCAAGATTTTTCATAATTTCCCTCTTTTTTTCTCTCTAATTAATCATTTATTATAAACTTCAAATATAATAATTTTGTGAAGGAAAAACTATTGAATGTTAAATTAGTTTTTAAAAGACAAAGATGGGATTTTTATTTTATTGTATCAATCTAAACTGGGTTGTAAAAATTCTGATTTTTTTTTTTAAACATTTAGATCAATGCTTACAATACATAACTTAACATGGATGTACAATGAAACAGAAGGGTAATAACTGCATAAGTTTTAGATAATTTTTTTTTTGAATCTTGATCTCTCTCTTAAATGAAAACCAGCACAAATACTGTAGCCAATCTAGATTCAATTTTATTTTTAACGTAATCCTGGCATTAATGTAGAAAAACTTCTTCCATAAATGTAGTTAATCTATCTCACAACTCCTTTTTAACTTCTGAAACCCAACCATATGTTGTCCAATAATATTAATTTTACTTTTACAACAATAACAACAACAACAAAAGAGGAATATTTTCCAGGTTCTATTACTTATACTAAATTTTTAATCCTGTTAAGTTTTTTTAACTTCTCAAAATAAACAAATTTTACACACCAGAAAATTAATCACATTTGTGCTTGGATATTTTTGTCAAGTTCAACTGAAAGATGGACAACAAATTAAAACTTTTATTCAACTTGGTCGAATCTTCAAAATCTAACTCTTTTATCTCTTAACATTAGTAAAATATAAAATTCAGAAAGCCATAGACATTCTTGACTACAGATGACTATGATTTTCAGAGATGCAAAACTCTGGTTCATTTGAAGCTAATAAAAAATAATAATTTGAAGAATGTTAACTACTAGTAAAATTACTTACGCAAATATATTAATAAAGTAGAATTTAATGGAATATTTTGATGATTTTGAATAATTGGTCCTAGAAATAAAATGACTGTGAGTAACAGTGGTAGAATAGCAGACAAGATAACTCCATCATATCTTATTCCTAATAACTGAGGTAATGTAGCCTGAAATTAAAAATAAGAAATATATTAAATTATATTCAATATTTTAACTATTTCAAATTTGCATAAAGATTTACACCTAATTGCAAAATTCATGTTAAAAAAAATAAAAATATTTTCAAAATTTGATGCTAGAGAAGCTTTAACTCTAATACAGCCCATACATAAGCATTTTTTTTGGTTTTTTTCAAAACGTTATGTATTTTTTTAAGATTCATTTAGATTGAAATTTAATATATTTATCTTTGAGAATGAGAATATTTTCTCACTTGTTTATGATATCAATATTTAAAAATAAATCAGTAGGAAAAACAGTTTTCCCAATCTGTGATTTTAACTTTGCTGACTCACTGAGTTAACACTTAAGATTGCAAATTCAATATTTAAATTCAGAAAGGAAATCTCAAATTCACAAGACTATTCCATTGAAACAAATTTGTTTCTAACAGTTTTTCTCTCATTAAAACCATTCATTTTTAAGATTAATATTTTAACTGGAGTCAGTGAGCAAAGTTTTACAGATTCAGACTTCAGCATAACCAAAATTTCTTGACTCACTGCCTCCACAACACTTCATTTAAATATTTGGTAACACAAAATAACTACTTTATTAAATTTATAGCTATATAATTTTTTGAATCTATTTATTATATTGGTTATGTAAATCATATATATATATATATATATATATATATATATATATATATATATATATATATATATATATATATATATATATATATATATATATATATATATATATATATATATATATATATATATATATATATATATATATATATATATATATATATATATATATATATATACGGTATATATATATTACCTTTTCTCTTGTTTCTTCATTCAAGAAATATACTACAAAAAATGGGGAAATAATTGTCATGAAGAACACACTAGCACACCTTTTTTTAATTGTTGAAGGATGATCTCTAGAATAAAAAATTATTATTATTATTTTTATTATTGACTCACAAAGAGTTCTTTCTTTTAATTATACTATGGTATCTTGCCATCTTCTAATAGATTACCTTATCATTTTAATATTTACATTTAATTTATATATTAGCATCAGAGATTCAGCTAAAAAAAAAAAATTTTTTTTTAAAACTACAAGCTCTAGAACTAATGTTTAATTAGAGAAGTTTTTATTTCATCCATTCTTAAATTTTTTTTTTAATTAGTCCTAAATCCAGATTAAAAGTTCTGATACAGTGTATCAAGTACAATTCCGCATTTTTTGATCAATGCATATGCATATTTTAAATTATTAAAAATATATCATGATAACTGCAAAGCAATTTGTGGTTCGTAAGGAATATATATTCTTTGCCTTTCAGAAAACACAGGTTCCTTGAATTTTTTTCAACAAGTATTCAAAGAGGGAACTAGGTATTTGCAGAGGTTGGAGTTCATCTGAGATTAAAGGTTTAGAGACTTTGTTATGGAACCTTGCAGTCAGGAAATTTAAAAAAGCAATTTTTTAGTTTAATGTAAAAGGAATAATAATAGTGAATAAAAATAAAACTGGAGTCAGTGGGCAAAGTTTTACAAATTCAGACTTCAGACTATAAAAATTCATTACTAATTTATAAATATACCTAAGGTAATTCTTATATCAAGATAACAAGACTTTTTAACTTTTTCATTTAAGACCTCTCATCCCTCTTCCACAGTTTATTATAAAGAATTTGATCTAAGTACTATCAAAAGAGTAAATATTTTGTAACTTTGTATCATTTCCTCTCTATAAAATCACCTTCTGACTGAAAATATTCCCAACTCTCCTTTCATATTATTGTAAATCTTTCATTTGAGTAACCTATGTAAACCTAATACTTTTTATAAATAAAATTTATTTGGTACTTATCTGCCTATCCAAGAAACATTTGGTATCACTCTTAAGTTTAAAACATCCATTACTATCAATATCCATTACTATCATAATGTAATAACTAGATGACATATAATGCTTTTCAGCCTTTCCTATTAAATCTTAGTTAAAAGAAAATTTCAAAATATATATATATATATATATATATATATATATATATATATATATATATATATATATATATATATATATATATATATATATATATATATATATATATATATATATATGCAGGGTTCGTCTCTTACCTAGTTTTTTAGTTATTCAAAATATAAACTGGAAATATAATGTATATTGAAGAAAACTATTTAAATTGGGTGGAAAATCAAACTCACTAAATTAAAATACACTTAAGGTTGTAAAAATAGATTTAAAATATCATAAAGCTTGGCTTTCATCTGCAACTTTAGCAATATGTAGTAAGAAATTGGGTGGAGAAAGATAATCGGAAAATATATCGATACTAATGTAGATAGATATATAGTTAAATCTAATAAATTAGTTTGACTTAACCTAACCTTGACTTAAGGGGTAAATGTATACTAATGGGCAGAAAATAGGCCTAACCTAAATAAAAAATTTTAAAAACTAATTAAAAAGGTGTCAAAATATACTTTTTAAGTATTTCAAATATCTAGCAACAATAGTGTGAAATATTGATATGTTAATATTAATAGTTTTTATGGTCAATATCAGTAAATATGCAAGGTTTATTTCTTACCTGGTATTTAGTTATTATTCAAAATATAAACTGGAAATATTTATTAAAGAAAAACAATAAAAATAAGATTGGAAAATCAAATTAGATCAATTAAAATGCACTTAAGGTAGTACAAATAGATTTCAGAATATAAAGATTAGATTTCATCTGCAACTTTAACAATATGTAGTAATAAACTAGGTAGAGAAAGATAATTGGAAAATATATTGATATAAATATATATATAAATTATTGTTAAATCTAACAAACTAGTTTGACTTAATCTTGACTTAAGGGGTAAATGTATACTAATAGTAAGCAAATAAGCTTAATATAAAAAATAAATAAATAAAAAGATCCTACCTAAAATGTACTTTTTTAAATATTTCAAATATCAGTAACAATGTTAGAAAACACAGATGTTAATATTGATAATTTTTGTGATGTCATTCTCTGCCTATATTGCTATAAGGCAAAGGCACATTTGGTATAGTCGGACTAATTATATCATTTAATAACAGCATTTATAGTGCTTTAACAATTTTTAAATTTTTTTTTTTTTTTTTTTTTTTTTTTTTTTTTTTTTTTTTTTTTTTTTTTTTTTTTTTTTTTTTAATATAAAATTTAAATATACATTTAATATATATATTATTAAATTATATATATATATATATATATATTATATATATATATATATATATATATATATATATATATATATATATATAATATTATATATATATATATATAATATATATATATATATATATATATATTTATATATATATATATATATATATATATATATATATATATATATATATTATATATATATATATATATATATATATATATATATATATATATATATATATATATATATATATATATAAAAAAAAAAAAAAAAAAAAAAAAAAAAAAAAAAAAAAAAAAAAAAAAAAAAAAAAAAAATATATATATATATATATATATATATATATATATATATATATATATATATATATATATATATATATATATATATAATATATATATATATAACTTCCAAATATGGGCCTACCTTCCTCGGCTTCCAGTCCATATGTAAAGACTTCCTACATACAAAAACGAAAGTAAAATACAAGCAAATATTTCATTTCCACAACTTGATGACGCCATACTGTAAAAGTGCTTATACAATTTTCTCATAATTATTATGACATTATTAAGAATAAGTTTGAAACATTAATTAAAATTTAAAAATATATCACAAAACTAATATTCTCGTCCAGCAGAATCACCTTTATTTCCTTTGTTGATAGGGATGCCGAAAGAGTTTCGATATATATCGATATAAATAATTTTTTACGATAGTATCGAAAAAATATCGAAGATATTTTCAAAACCGATATATCAATATATCGATATTTTATCCTCAGTATCGAACCATAGACTATTTGGATCGAACCAAGGATATTTTTTTTTACTTCTAGAAATTTTTAAGTTTTCTGCTCCTTTATACGATAAAATTTAAGCAAAATTTGATAATATATATATATATATATATATATATATATATATATATATATATATATATATATATATATATATATATATATATATATATATATATATATATATATATATATATATATATATATATATATATATATATATATATATATTATATATATATATATATATATATATATATATATATATATATATATATATATATATATATATATATATATATATATATATATATATAATATATATATATATATAAATTGCACCACATCCCGCATGATGCAGGGTGGTGTTGATTGCAGAAAGTTTTAATATTTCTGCAATCATAGGTGGGAAGAAAACTTGATTAAAAAGGGTTCCCAGCCTTTAGAACCATACGAAGAACTATTCTTCATTTGACTAGACTGCGGCGAAATAATCATTCTTTATTGACCAGAAGTTACATCAAACTTAATTCCTTTTTTTTTTTAATATATAATTTTCCATTTTACAGCCGAAAGTACGTTGTGTCGAAAGATGTATTGCCTCACAAATTATAATTTTATTGAATTTAATATTTTAGATAAAAATATTAAAAATAATTACTGAATATATATAATATATAAATTTATAATAAATATATATATATATATATATATATATATATATATATATATATATATATATATATATATATATATTATATACTATAATATTATATATATATATATATTTTGATTCCATAGGAGGGTGCTTGGAACCCCACTGGGGTTCTATGGCATTCTGTTGGGTGCTCCCGCCTGCCCATGTCTGCGTTTCTTAACTCTGTTGTTGTTCCTGCAACCCAGGAGCACCCAGTAGAATGCCATAGTAGCCCAAGTAGGGGTTCTAAGCACCCTCCAATGGTTCAAATAGGTACTGAGTTGCTACAGTGATTCGAAGAGGAGCTTGAAAACCGTTCTACTATGACTTCTTTCCTTGGGAGGCGACGTAGCTCGGTGGTAAGGCTTCTGAACATTGTCTAATGGCGACCTGTTGTCATAGTTCGAATCTGGCGTGGGGAAAAATTTTCTGTCTTATATATATATATATATTTATATAGTATATATATATATATATATATATAGGTATATATATTATTTATTATATTATTATATATATATTATATATATATATAAAATATAGCATCAGCACGTTCTTCGTGAAATACAATTTTGTAAATAAATGGTATACATACGGTAAAGTCGTAGTAAGTGTATGTGAATTCTTATCTGTGTGTGTTGTAGGTGTTGTTCTGGTTCTTGTTGATGATGATATTAAAATTTTGATGCAGAAATGCACAAAAATGGAAAAATTATACAAATGTAACAAGTAAACAATGCTGTATAAAGGATCATTGTTTCTATTACATAGTATTTTAATGTTCCTTTAATACCGTGTTCGTTCACCCGCTATTCATTACTGTTTGGCAAACGTCTTTCCTTTCTAGCAATTAGAAACTGTTTTGAATCTTGTGGAATGGGTTTCTTGTGCACTCACAAGAGCTTGCTGGAATTGATTCAGACCTGGGTAACTGTTGGTGGATGCTTTTCTAATTCTTCTTCCCATCATGTCCCAGAGATATTCAATGGGATTAAGGTCTGGAATATATGCTTGTGAATCAAATATATTAATTTGCATATCATTCAGAAATTCATGGACTATTCGAGCTGCGTGTGGTCTAGTATTATCCTATATCAGAATGAACTGATCTCCGATGTAAGGTGAAAATAAGACAAAGCAGATTAATATCTATGATATTGGTAATGTGATATTCTGTATTTAGACGACTACCATCAATAATGTACAATTCTGTACGCTCAGTAAAAAAAAAAAAAAACGTCACACTACACGATCATTGATTCCCTACCATATAATGAACTGTGTCGAATGTTATCTTTCATTTGACAGTCGATACACCGTAGGAAATCTATTCGAGTTTGTTGAAACAACTCATAAATTAGACTATTACATGTCCATCAATGCGCCAGTTGATATATTCAATTACAATTGTTAATTTGACTCTGAGATGTTCCATGGACAGTCGTGGGATTGTTAATATCCTTCAAAGGTCATAATTTTGTTTCCCAAGTTACTGTCTGTAATGGTATCCATACTTACTTTGGTCTTATGAAGATACTTCAACTGTATTTGAAGACTTTTTGCCGACAGTCAAGATGTCTTTAACTGTCCACGGACTTCATAAAACGATCTTCCACTGTAATAGTTTGCTATGTAATTTCTCGAACACACTCTGCTCGCATATTAAATTTATGTTTAAGTAATGATTTAATTTTCGGAATACAATCTAAATTGTAAGTGCAGTAATTTTGCTGGGTATATTATATATATATATACTATATATATATATATATATATATATATATATATATATATATATATATATATATCATAATATATATATATATATATATATATATATATATATATATATATATATATATATAATATATTATATAATATATATATATATATATATATATATATATATATATGTGTGTGTGGTGTGTTGTGTGTATGTATGTGTGGAGGGGAGCGTGTGAATGCATGCTATTTTGTAAGAGTTGAAACAGGAGGAGGTTGCATATCAAAATGTGTGCAAAACTAACTAAAAAACAGCAATTACCTTCATTGTTATGGAGTTTTAATCTGTACAAGAAAGAATTAAGATTTTCATTATTTTCTGCCAAAAAAATGAGTAATGAATTATTATTAAAAAACCAATTACGAGCTGAAGAATAAGAATATTCTATTTTTAAAACTACATTTTAAACTTTGAAGTTGCAAGTCTGACAAGAGTGATTAGTAGTACCTTGGAAATTAATATATAGTAATATAAATATCACTTCTTTCCCTCGCATTTTTTCAAAAATATTCAAAAATATTTATCTCTTTTTCCCTCACATCCCCCAGAGCCACTCAGAAATGTTCATCCCCTTTTCTAAATCAAGATATTACAGATTCTATAATTTTAATGCCAACTTGTATACTTTTATGGATAAATATGTTGTGTACTTATTCTAACTGTCATATGTTTATTAGCTCACATTAAGTACAAATCTTCATGATTCCTCTTCTCTTAAGGTCTTTCCTTTGCCCCCAAGATGCAATAGTGACTCAAATTGTCCTTAAGTTACTGATAAATCTATCAGTAAGAAATTGCATTCAATGAGATTCTTTGTATAAATTTTCTATATGAGACCGAGTTAATTAAACGTAGAGCTGAAAGAATTTTATACAGATATTTTCCACAGCTGAAACTCAGATTATTTTTTACTATTAAAAAACGACATCGGAAATATTTTAACTTTTAAAGAAAAACTTATTTTACTTATTTATTCGTCTGTATTATAGTATAATAACATTGATTGTGAAGTCACTACATAAAAAATGATTTCACTATCTTTCTATAATGATTGTTTATTATTTTTTTTAGTTCATTTGCTTTTGAACACTTGAGAAAAGGTTGAGATGTAGTTACCCAACCTAGTTTGCTAAAAACAAAATTTAAAAGTGTTAATAATTCAATTGTGTTTTATTAGAACTTTGAACCAAACGAATTATTATTTGAAATAGTTTGTTTCAAAATGAGTAGATGTATGTTTTCCATATATAAATGTTTAAAACATGTTGCTCTTATGTGTAACTTATATTTTTAGAAAGTTTACTTGGTAAATTTCACTTTGTGATTCTCATTTACAAATTGTAAAAATACTTTTCATATATTTGCTTGAACATCACGAAAGCATTTATCCATATATCGGTGGTGAAGTGGTTTTGAATAGAGGTTATTGGTTGATCTCTTTGGGAGCCAATCCTAAAACATATATATATATATATATATATATATATATATATATATATATATATATATATACTATATATATATATATATATATATAATATATATAATATGACCCATTGAGCTGAATTTCAAGTTTATATGCATTTTTCAGAAGTTCTAAGCTGATTTCGACGTTTTTCTGAGTCATAACGGTTTGAAAGTTATTTTGGTCAAGTTGAAAAAAAGGAATAGCGGGGTCAAACCTGTCCACATGAGCTGAAAATTTAACAACAATCTTAGCCCCAATTTCTTGCATTAGTGGGAATGATTTTTGAATCACGTCTAGAAAAAAAAAAAAAAAAAAAAAAAAAAAAAAAAAAAAAAAAAAAAAAAAAAAAAAAAAAAAAAAAAAAAAAAAATCATTTTAAAAAAATTTTTTTTTCATATATATATATATATATATATATATATATATATATATATATATATATATATATATATATATATATATATATATATATATATATATATATATATATATATATATATATATATATATA
This sequence comes from Armadillidium nasatum, assembly GCA_009176605.1. Lineage (NCBI taxonomy): Eukaryota > Metazoa > Arthropoda > Malacostraca > Isopoda > Armadillidiidae > Armadillidium > Armadillidium nasatum. Next base: position 121,144 of record SEYY01020462.1, on the reverse strand, counting down.
TATATATATATATATATATATATATATATATTATATATATATATATATATATATAATATATATATATATATATATATATATATATTGCTTAAGATAGATAGTTCTAAACTTTTATTTAGTACATTATTAAAGCATTTGTCTGAAGAAAGATTATAGCCTCTCAAACTTTTGGAATTTTTTAAAAATTTTCAAAAATGGACCTTTTTTAGGAACTATACCCCGGAACAAACAAATCGGATTGAATAAGTATAGAGAGGCATTTGTAACCCCAACACTCTTCTATACACCTAATAAAACTTAGAAATGTAGTAGTTGTAATTTTTTTTTAAATATTTTTCCGAAAACGTGGATTTTTTTCGATAGTTGCTCAGTCTTGAGCTAATAAAATTTTTTCTATAACTCTGGGAGAAAAAAGTTAAAAGCTTTTGTAGCCCATAGAATTCTAAATATACAGTGTAAATTTCAATTCATTCTGAAACATTATTTGGCCCCAACATTCATTTAAAAAAGTGGAAAATTTCCAAAAAAAACTTTTTAATCGTTATAGACTCAGAAAACTCTAGAAATGGACTTTTATACACTGAAAATTTCATCGGAATCACTCAAAAAGTAAAAAAAATTAGATTGAACCGTTCCCATATTTTATCCACTGATGTTTCATATTAAAAGAGAAATTTAATAGCAAATGCAGAATCTCAAAAAGAGCCCTTAGCTATAATATAAATTTGGTTATATAGTTCCATTTTGAAAAAAAAATATAGATTTTTCAAGGTTTCTTTATTCACATGTAAATGTTACGCTTACTCAGTAAAATATTAATGCATACTTTTCCTCTGGCATAAGAATCCTGCATATATATATATATATATATATATATATATATATATATATATATATATTATATATATATATATATATATATATATATATATATATATATATATATATATATATATATATATATATATGTATAAATTTTTTTTTTTTTTTAAATAAAATCTTAATAAAAAGATAATTATTATTCATATTTATTAATATATTCATAAATAAGTACTTACAAAAAAAAAAGCCCTTACGGTTAGATTATTATATTTTATATAATATAATATATCATAATACTATAATATTAGTATATATATATATATATATATATATATATATATATATATATATATATATATATATATATATATATATATATATATATATATATATATATATATATATATATATATATATATATATATATATATATATATATATATATATATATATATATATATATATATATATATATATATATATATATATATATATATATATATATATATATATATATATATATATATATATATATATATATATATATATATATATATATATATATATATATATATATATATATATATATATATATATATATATATATATATATATATATATATATATATATATAATATATATATATATATATATATATATTAATATGTTCAGCAATACTATTTTATTTAAAGACTCAAGTGTAAGTAACCAATCAGATATCGTGATGGTATCATTGGTAATTTTTAGGTTATTTAGACCACTAGTATTATTTTTCATTAGGTTATGTATTGTTTAAACCACTGAGGAAAGTTTATGCGTCATCATGTGAAAAATCCATATAAAACGTGGATCAGAGAGAGAAAAGTTAAAGTAATTGTTCATGAATATTTAGTATTATAGTAATTTGAAACTTCTTATAAAGTAAAATAAAGCAATAACGGTCGTAGATTACTCTAATCTAACCCAACATAAGATATCCTTTCCCAAACCTAACTTAGCCTAAATAAACTTAACCTAACCTAACATAAATAAAACTAACCTAGCCTGAATAATCTTAACCTAACATAACCTATATAAACTTAACCTAACCTAAATAATCCTAACCTAACCTAACCTAAACAATCCTAACCTAAACTAAATAAACCTAACCTAACCTAACTTAAATAATTCTAATCTAACCTAACCTAAATAAACAGAACATAGCTTAAATAATCCTAACCTAACCTGCATTAAATAAACCTAACCTAACCTAAATAATCCTAACCTAACCTGACATAAATAAACCTAACTTAGCCTAAATAATCCTAAACTAACCTAACCTAAATAAACCTAACCTAACCTGAATAATCCTAACCTAACCTAGCCTAAAAATCTAACCTAACCTAACCTAACTAAATAATTCCTAACCTAACCTAACCTAAATAATCTAACCTAACCTATATAAACAAATAAATCTAACCAAACCTAACCTAAATCAACCTAACCAGAACTAGACCTAATGGAAAGAAATCTATCTAAACAGGCATAAAGTTAAATTTTAATTGATGCTCGTACTTAATTAAGCAATGCAAAATTTCTAAGTTTTTTTAAAAATAATCATTAGAATTTGTTAAAAAAAAAAACAAAAAAAAGGAAACAAAAGGAAAGTATTGAAAGCAAAAATCTATTAATTATTCTACCAATTTTTAATTAAAATTTTAGAAAGAAATGAATTATTAAATAGGTTTTTATTAAAGTAGAAAGAAATTCTCATTATTTTTTATTCAAATTTTAACAGTACCCTCATTAAAAGAAAGCCCATACGCTCACAAAGCACACACTCACACATGCACATACACACATATATACACACATGCTCAAATACCATATCCATACCCTTCATAAAAATATCTAAAACAGGGCAATATATATATATATATATATATATATATATATATATATATATATATATATATATATATATATATATATATATATATATATATATATATATATATATATATATATATATATATATATATATATATATATATATATATATATATATATATATATATATATATATATATATATATATATATATATATATATATATATATATATATATATATATATATATATATATATATATCCTCCAGTGGGCAAAGGCCGGAGGCCTACCAAATTCTCCCGGAGTTTGAAAAACCCTATCTTGATCGAAGGAGGACGACATGTTCAGATACACGGCGTTTGATAGTATGCAAGTCAAAGGAAGTTGAGAAAACAGATAAAAGGAGTGTGTTCCAGATTTTGCCAGTAGAGTGCATGTAAGATTGAGCATAGCGGTTAGGTCTAGGGTCTGAGAGTTGGACAGAGAAAGGATGAGACTGTGTAGAAAGGCGTGTCGCTCCAGCTCTTCTCAATGGAGGAGATGTGCGACGAGAGAGTTCAGAAGAACAGTGTCCGTTGTAATAGCGATAGTAAAGAGAGAGTTACGCAATAATTCGACGGGCAGAAAGAGATTGGAGAGAGTTAGTAAGAGCAGGAGAGTTGACAAGGCGAAAACCCCTAGACTCTACTTTCTCAAGGAAAGCTGTATAAGTAGAATCACCCCAGATGTGTGAAGCATGCTCCATACAGGAGCGAACAACCCCCCTATAAAAAGCAATCAACTGGAGTGGCGTGAAGTAATTCTGAAGGTGCCTCAGAGCACCCAACCTCTTAAAAGCTTGTTTAGAAAGAGAAGTAATGTGATCTTTCCAAGAAAGATCACGAGAAAAGATACGCAGAAAATATTAAGAACAGTTGAAGGTTTGGGTTGTTTGTTTTCGAAGAAACATCATAGTTGTGTGGAAGATTGTGTTGAGTGGAGAGATGAAGAAACTGAGTTTTTGAGGCATTGAAAACAACCATGTTTTCTCTGCTCCAATTTGAAATACGTGAAAGATCAGAGGTTAGTTGCTCCAAGGCTACCTTTCTCGAGTATATCAACTGCTGTTGGGAGGGGCATCTTTCAAACTGGAAGGAGTAATGAAAGGTGGAGTCATCAGCATACAGGAGTCAATAGGAGATGAGGTAATAGAGATAAAGTCATTAAAAAAGTGTTGGGGATAGAACAGAACCCTGAGGAACACCACTCTTAATAGATTTAAAAGATGAACGGTGGCCGTCTACAATAGCTGCTATAGAACGACCGGAAAAGAAATTGGAGAGAAGATCACAGAGAGAAGGAAAGATACTGAAGGAAGTTTAGAAATCAAAGCTTTCTGCCAATCTCTATCGAAAGCTTTCGATATGTCCAGCACAGCAACAAAAGATTCACCGAAATGCAGAAGTGCAGAAGACCAAGAGTCAGAGAAAAGGGAAAGAAGATCACCAGTAGAGCGTTTCTTACGAAAGTCATTCTAAAGATCATTGATAAGATTAGAAGAATGTTTCCAAATCCTCCTCTTAAGGATAGAGTTCGAAAACTTTAGAAAGAACGGAGGTTAAAGAAATGAAACGTTAGTTGGAGGGTTGAGAGGGGTTCCCTTTCTTCGGCACAGGCTGAATGAGTTCACGTTTCCAGAACAAAGGAAGTTGAATATATAATATATATATATATATATATATATATATATATATATATATATATATATATATATATATATATATATATATATATATATATATATATATATATATATATATATATATATATATATATATATATATATATATATATATATATTGTTTTCCTTCCTTCCTTTTTACTTTAGTGAAATAAGACCATAAAAAACAATAATAATAAAAGTATTTCCTCTAAAAATACTCCGAAGATTTCTGAAGGGAAAAGAGAGAGAGAGAGAGAGAGAGAGAGAGAGAGAGAGAGAGAGAGAGAGAGAGAGAGAGAGAGAGAGAGAGAGAGAGAGAGAGAGAGAGAGAGAGAGAGAGAGAGAGAGAGGAAGTGAGACAGAGTGAGAGAATGAGAGAGACGGGGAGAGAAAGAGAAAGAGAGAGAGAGAGAGACGGAGAGAGAGTTAGATAAATGCCAAGGGAGAGAAATGGTCTTGCATCAAAAATACAGTATGAAATGTCCAATCTAGCGAGAATTGCAATATCTACAATGCTTCATTATTTAGAAGAAAGCGATGGGCCATTCATATTTTATGAAATCAATGTTGTTTTTCCACCTCATAATTTTTAAATTTTTAGCAAGAGATATGAAAACCGTTACTTTTTGTAATAAAACCGTTACTTTAGATTTTGTAATGAGGCTTAAAAAATGTGTAGAATTATTTTTCTATTTTTTTTTTTTTTTTTTTTTTTTTTTTTTAGAGGTAGAAAAAAAAATAGAAATAAAAATATATGAATGGAACAAGCAATTTGAAAAAACATTTATATATTATATATATATATATATATATATATATATATATATATATATATATATATATATATATATATATATATATATATATATATATATATATATATATATATATATATATATATATATATATATATATATATATTGAACTATACTTCTTTAATTCTTATTTTATTTAATTCTTTTATTTAATTATTATTTTATTTAATCATTTACATTAGTAGTAATTTTAATTTTAAATTTAATAATAAACAGGAAATTCTCATTATTTCTTTAAAAAGCAAAACAAATAAATAAATAAACCAAAAAAAAAAAAATAAAAAAAAATGGATAAAAAAAAAGCGACGTTTACTGTATATCTGTTATTTACCTATGAAATTATTATATATAGAAAAGTCAACCTTAGCAAGTTCTTTCTCAAACCCTTTCATAGCTAGGTATAGCTTGAAATAAGCTTAAAGAGTCCAAAGTTTCCCAAGACTTTAATCAAGATTCTTATTTTTGATTCACATAAAATAGAAAGGATGGCTGAAAATAAAAAATTAACTCTCCCTTTTCTTTTTATACCAACAAAGGTTAAGGTTAATTACTCCAAAAAAGGTTAAGGTTAATTAATCCAACAAAAGTTAAGGTTAATTACTCTAAATAAATGCGAATGCTATTTAAGGATTATGCTCAGTTCTAGATTTTCATTCATTCTCATATAAGGTTTTTCTATTGGCCCTGAAAGATTTGCAAGCCTCACTTGAGAAAGCTACAAATTAGTGTTGGACCATCTCCGGGAATCTCTGTTCGGTTCCGGAGCGCTCCGAACACCTTTGCTCCGGCTTCAATAAAAACTCCAGAGCCAAATTTTACGTCCATTTCCTGTTCCAGAACCTTTCAAAAACTACAGCTCAAGCTCCAGAGCTTTCTCCTGAGCGGAGCGCTCCGTAATTCTCGGCTCCAGCTCCGCTCCGTCTCCTCCATTCAATAATTTGCTTCCTCATCAGATTCAGTGTAAAATTTAAATCTAATGGCCAACTATAATCCGTTTTATTGTTAGGATAATAACCCAAAATCACAGTAGTCTAGTTAAATATTAAAGTTGCAACCACTCAGTTTTATATATATATATATATATATATATATATATATATATATATATATATATATATATATATATATATATATATATATATATATATATATATATATATATATATATTATATATATATATATATATATATATATATATATATATATATATATATATAATTTAAAGAACACTAACCCTACTCGTGTTCTAATTATATTTCAAATTTTAATTTTTAAAACCATTAGATTAAAACAGTAAAAGGTAAAACACTAAAACGAAATAACAAAGAAGAATAAAAAAGAACATAACAAGGCGGAGATTAAAAAGAAAAACGGTCTGACGTTTCGGAACTTAACCTATCGTTCCCTCATCGGAGACACTAATAAGAAGAGATGGGAGAGCGGAGACTATTTAACACGTGGGAAGTAGGATAAAAAGCTGGTTTTCAAAATTTAATAAAAACAAACTAACTGGGGGTGGCTGGCGTAAGAAGATATTTTTTGAAAATGGATTTTAAAAAATTTCCAACTACGTTATCAATTTCAAAGAAACCTGTAGAAATATTAAAATTTTTAGTATATTTTATAAAGAAAGACTCCACAAGCCGATTGAGATTTTTTGAATTGGAAGAAAATATAAATTTAGTATTATTCCAATTTATTACATGTTGTTGAGTGATATGAAGGAATATTATATATATATATATATATATATATATATATATATATATATATATATATATATATATATATATATATATATATATATATATATATATATATATATATATATATATATATATATATATATATATATATATATATATTGAAATGAGCCACGACTCCTCATTGCTTATATTAAAGAAACGAACATGATTGGTAAATTCGAAAAGGGTGAGGATGAAAGGAGAAACCGCAGACGAGAGAGTCAGTGAGGTCACGAGGTAGTACCATAAAAGAGGTGTCGAGAACACCTCTCTTCTAAACAAAGCAAAAAAGGTTTGATATAAAGGGAATGAAGTAGGTTTGACGTGCTTTGAATTCAGAACTTACGTAGTGAGTGCTCAATAAACTGTAGAATTTATGATTATTAACCTTGCCTAAATCCCGTAGTAGTGAAGATAGAATAATATTTAAAAATGATGAAAATTTGACTGTGCTATATTATTAGGTTTAAGAAATAAACATAATAAGTGAGCAAAGCTATTCTTAACCTTATACTTCTTAATAAACCGCGCAATTGCAAGGCAGTTGCTTATATATATATATATATATATATATATATATATATATATATATATATATATATATATATATATATATATATATATATATATATATATATATATATATATATATATATATATATATATGGGAATAATTGTAAATAGAGGCTATGAAAATGGAGAAAAGATGTCAAGTAGATTTTCCTGCTGTTTTCTCTTACTTCAAGATGGAAAGGAAAAATAACGAATAAAAGCCAAATCATACAAAAATCATATATATATATATATATATATATATATATATATATATATATATATATATATATATATATATATATATATATATATATATATATATATATATATATATATATATATATAGATTAGAGAACTGTACAGAAAAAGAATACGACTGTGTTGAACGCGTGTCGCACGAGTCTTCCTCAAAGGAAGAAGTATTGAATTTGAGAGTTTAGAAGAGGAGTGTCCGTTATAATATTGATTATATAGGGAGAGTGAGACAACAATTCGAAAGGCAGAAAAGGATTGGAGTGAGTTAGTGAGAGCGAGAGTTTATAAGACTCCATAATTTCATTAATTATTTATTAATTATTAATTATTTCATTAATTTTTAATTTTTTACTAATTATTTCATTAATTATTAATTTTCTTTTTTATTCATTTAATTATAGGAGTTTATAAGACCCCATACTCCATAATTTCAAGGAGAGCTGTGTGAGTGGATCCCCCATAGACATGTGAGACATATTTCATTAAGAGGCGAACGACAACCCTATGAAGAATAGACAACTGGCATGATGTGAAGAAATTCTGAAGGTGTCTAAAAATACCCAAAATCTTTGAAGTTTGATTAGAATGAGAAAAATTTTATCCTTCCAAGAAAGGTCACAAGAAAAAAACACCAAGAATACTAAGTACAGAGAAAGGTTTGAATTGTTGTTTTCGAAGATGTTATAGTTGTGTAGAAGATTGTGTTAACTGAAAATATGAACGAACTGAGTTTTGAGATACTGAAAACAACCATGTTTTGTTTGTCTCATTTAGAAATTTGAGAAATATCAGAGGTTGGCTCTCCATGACCACTCACCAGCAAGAGTTGTTTGTTGTCAGGTTGGATGCCTTTCAAAATAAAACATGTAATGAAGGGTGAAGTCTTCGACATAAGAGTGGAATGGTGATGAAGTGACAAAGAGGTCCTTAACATAAAATAGAAAAAGAGTTGGGATAGGACAGAACCCATTTGGACGCCACTATTGACAAATTTAAAGTAGTGGCAGAGATAAAATATCCAAAAAAAAGAGTTAGAAATTGAACAGAACCCTGAGTAGCACAACTATTAATAACTTAAAGGATGAACAATGATCGTATAGAACAGCTGCTATAAAGGAAATCATATAAAAGAATAGATTCCGAAAGAGGGAAATTTAGAGATCAAAGCTTTGTGCCAGACTTTATCGAAAGCTTTCGATATGTCTGATATAATGCCGAAAACCAAAAGTTAGAGAGAAGGGAAAGAATATCGCAAGTAGAGCCTTCCTTACGAAAACCATATTAATGATCAGATAAGATTATGAGAATTAAGATGTTTCCAAAACTTTCTATTAAGAGTAGATTCAAAAGTGAAAATAATAGAGCTTAAAATGTTTGAAAGTTGAGAAAATATCCCCGTTTTAGTCACAGTACTTATGAGTGCATGTTTAAAACAGGAAAAAAAAGGTCAAAGGGGAAAGGCAGGCTACATATTCTGGCACAAAAGGTGAAATATGGGCTCGATAATGGTGATAGTAGACCTCGATACAATTTAAATGGCCTTCAAACTTGATCGATGTTTTAACTAGGGAAGAATAACAGGTGAATAGACACAAGGAATAGAAATAAGAGAGCCCTAAAAGAAACTAAAATAAAATTTTAATCTTATATATATATATATATATATATATATATATATATATATATATATATATATATATATATATATATATATATATATATATATATATATATATATATATATATATATATATCCTCCGGTGAGTAAAGGCCGAAGGCCTATCGAATTCCACCAGAGTTGGAAAAATACTATTCTGGTCGAAGGTGGCCGACGTGTCCAGATACACGGCGTTTGAAAGTTTGCAAGTCACAGGAAGTTGAGAAAACAGATAAAGGGAGTGTGTTCCAGACTTTACCAGGAGAGTATATGTAAGACTGAGCATAGCGGTTAAGTTTGAGGTCGGAGAGTTGGACAGAGAAAGGATGAGACTGTGTAAAAAAGCATGTCGCCAGGGCTCTTCTCAATGAAGGAGGTATGCGATGAGAGAGTTCAGAAGAGCAGTGTCCGTTATAATAGCGATAGTATAGAGAGAGTGACGCAACAATTCGACGGGCAGAAAGAGATTGGAGAGAGTTAGTAAGAGCAGGAGAGTTGATGAGATGAAATGCCCTAGACTCCACCTTCTCAAGGTGAACTGTATGAATGGAGCCACCACAGATGTGTGAAGCATACTCCACACAGGGACGAACAACACCCCTATACAGAGCAAGCTACTGGGGTGGCGTGAAGTTCTGAAGGCGCCTCAGAACACCAAACCTCTTAGAAGCTTGTTCAGAAAGAGAGGTAATGTCATCTTTCCAAGAAAGATCACGAGAAAAGGAAACACCAAGAATATTAAGAACAGATGTAGGTTTGAGTTGTGTGTTTTCGAAGAAGATATCATAGTTGTGTGGAAGATTGTGACGAGTGGAGAGATGGAGGAACTGAGTTTTTGAGGCATTGTGTTTTCTCTGCCCCAATTTGAAATACGTGAAAGATCAGAGGTTAGTTGCTCCAAGGCTACCCTTCTCGAGTCTAATAACTGCTGTTGGGATGGACGTTTTTCAAACTGAAAGGAGTAATGAAGTGTGGAGTCATCAGCATAGGAATGGATAGGAGATGAAGTAGTAGAAATAAGATCATTTATGAAAAGTAGAAAAAGTGTTGGGGATAGGACAGAACCCTGAGGAACACCACTGTTAATAGGTTTAAAGGAAGAACGGTGGCTGTCTACAACAGCAGCTATAGAATGACCGGAAAGGAAATTAGAGAGAAGATCACAGAGGGAAGGATAGATACCGAAAGAGGGGAGTTTGGAAATCAAAGCTTTGTGCCAGACCCTATCGAAGGCTTTCGATATGTCTAGCGCGACAGCAAAGGATTCACCGAAATGCCGAAGAGCGGAGGACCAAGAGTCAGAGAGAAAGGAAAGAAGATCACCAGTAGAGCGTTTCTTACGAAAGCCATACTGGCGATCTGAGATAAGATTAGAAGAATTGAGATGTTTCCAAATCTTCTTGTTAAGGATTCATTCGAAAACTTTAGAGAGAACGGAGATCAAAGAAATAGGACGGTAGTTGGAGGGTTGAGAGGGATCCCCCTTCTTCACCACAGGCTGAAGGAGCTCACGTTTCCAGCAAGAAGGGAAGGTTGAAGCAGAAAGGCAAAGGCGAAATAGTTAAGGTATATATATATATATATATATATATATATATATATATATATATATATATATATATATATATATATATTACTATATAATAATATTATATATATATATATATATATATATATATATATATATATATATATATATATATATATATATATATATATATA
>SEYY01020462.1:97500-105000 GCA_009176605.1 Armadillidium nasatum | reverse complement strand
CTCTCCTTTTGCTTTTTCTTTTTTTTTCCATATAAATAACTTGGATGAAAATGATTTTAACAGATCTGCTCTATGACAACAAACCCATCTTTTGATTTAAATGTCCATAATCTACCAACCACACTTAAGGAGACATAAAAACATTGACATTTACAGTTTTGAACAATTTCATCTGCTATATTCAGAAAGTAAAATAATTCCTAAACAACATTGAAGACATTCAACAACTTTGACATTTACTGCTTAGAACAGATATGTTCAAAGACAGGGGAATCATCCTTTGCACTAAACCACCACCACCTCATCCTACCCCTCTGAATTGTCCAACTCTGAGTCCTCCAAACCCTCTGCCAAATCCTCCTCTTTTTCTAAATTCTCTTCCTCTTCCTCTTCCAAATCCGAATGTGAATCCTCCAAATCATACTCCAATTTTTTATTTTTTTTCCTAATGGGTTTGATCAAAATTGATGCCTTGCCATTTTATAATAGAATAAAATTCTGTTCAAAGATACATTTTTACATGTTTATCCTCATGGGAATTGGTTTCTGAAACTGATTTAGATCTGTTTTGATGGTGAAACTTATTTTTCTATGCTGATTTTACCTGTGTTGGTTCAAATATTGTGTAATTAAATTTAGTCACATTGTCATGCACATCCTTAAACTAATATGGACTATTTTTTTTTTTTTTTTTTAAATACGACCAAATTTTTTCATATTCATATTTTTGTTTATTATTTTGCAGACTACACTAGAAAAAGAACTGCTTTTAGAAGAACCTATTACCATGAAAGACACATCTGCTCATAAATCTTCATCCAGTATCTTAAATCAAGGGTTGAGAAATCCTCGTGCAGTGCTCTTCTTAATACTTTGGTATTTATTTAGTGCAGGAACTTTATTTCTCAATAAATACATATTGTCATATCAAAAGGCTGATCCCTATTTTCTGTGTGAGTAATAATAACTAATTTACTATAGTAATTTACTATAATAAGGATGTTATTAGGGCTGAGCAGGATAGGTTTTTTTTTTTTTTTTTTTTTTTTTTTTTTTACTATCCAGCTGGATACTGGATAGCCAGATAATTAAAAAATTATCCAGCCGGATACCAGATACTAAAATTCCCCAACTAGAAGTGATCTTTATTGATACTAAAGTACCCTATATAGTGTCAAGCATTTCTGTCTATAGTCTTTTTCAAATGCAATTAATAAATATACACAACAGTCTAATATATATATATATATATTATTGAATATGTTTTCAGTTATATTCATTACTCTATCTTTAATTTCTTTTTACTAATTTCAGATTTGATCTTTGCTTTCATGTCATATATGAGTAAAATTTAAAACAAAATTAAATATTTTTGTCATTCATTAATAAAATGAGATTCTAGGACTTAGTTATTTTTTCTTATACAAAATGTCTAGTTTTATCTGGAAGCTATTCACTAAAAATAAAGTAAATCCAGTTCATGCTATTTGTAACATATGCTGTTAGAGATCAAAAGAGCATCAGGGAAGGTAAGCATGAAGCCATTACACACTCATGCCAAGACTGTTCATTTCAACAAATACACAGAAATGCTTCATTACAAATACAAAGAATTATCTCAAGCTGAAACATGTACATCCCTTACTCCAAAGGAGAAAAAAATTGTAGCTATGGAAAAGCAACTATCTCTGGAAGAAAGTTTCATCTCAAAAAAAATTTGGGATATAAATGATTTCAAAAGCTCGAGCCATACTTAAGAAGATAAGATTGATGATGGCTCTTGACAACCAACCATTCAATTTAGTGTAGCAATATGGCTTCATAGGATTAATAGCAAACCTACAACCTAGATATTTAATTCCAAATAGAGCTTATTTTTCTTGAAAAAAAAATCATTCTGAAAATGTATGAGAAACTCAAGGAAATTATAATGGCAAACTGGAAGAAGCGAAGTACATCAGTTTTACTTTTGATATCTCAACATGTGATTCATCAAATGAATCAATTATTTCCTTATCAGGGCACTGGGTAAAGATAGATTTTACTCACTGTAATGCAGTATTGCATTCAACTCATTTCCACAGCAGTGAATATTTCTGAGAGATTTCAATCTATGTTACATTCTTGGAACATTTGCCATAAAAGATACATATTCTGATTGAGATGGAGCCCTTAATATAACTTTAGGCTGTGATATTGCAGAAGTAACTTCAATTCATTGTACTATTCATTTACTTCAACTAGTAGTAAGTGATGCAATTCTCATTCAACATTCTGTAAATGATCTTTTAGGAAAGTGTAGATGTTTAATAACTCACTTTAACATCTAAAACTCTGCAAAAAGAACATAGTTTAAATCCTTTATTATTAACACAAGATGTTTCTGTAAGTTGAAACTCCTTTTATCTTATGCTAAACACGTGGAAAAGTTGAAAAAAAATTTCGACTGTACCTTGCTGACCATAGTTATTTGTTAAATTGTATTTCTTCTAATGAATGGGACTTAATTGAAAACTTTTAAAGCTTCTACAGCCATTTTTCCAACTTATAAAAGATATGAGTGCGGAATACGGTTTGCTTTCAACTGTTATCCCAAATATATGTATCCTTGAAAGGATTCTCTTAAAAGTTGGATTGAATGATCAAGGAGCTCAAAGAAAAAATAATGAAAAAGAGAAAAGGTCTTAACATATTAAAAAAATAGACATTATATTCTAGCAACTGTTATTGATCCAAGATTCAAGTTTGTTTTTTAAAGATGAGCAGAAGCAACGATTAAGACATGGATTATAGAAGAAATAAACAAACTTCATCATTTAGAAAAAATAAAAGATTTTCCCTACTTTCAAGAGATTAGTGAAGATTCAAATGATTCTAGTGATTCCGCCAAGTCACTATCTAGTTGTAAATGGAGTAATATTGATGATGATCTCTCTTCACTTTGTTCTAAAGAAATAAAAAGAAGAAAGCTTTAAAAATCAAGGAATAATGAAAAATACTAAAAAACAGGTAAAAGTCTGAAAAATGGCCACAATCTCTGAGATTGCAGATGAGGTTGAGCAATATAACAAGAACTCATAGCAGACAGGAAACATTTTCCACTTGAAATCTGGAAACATGAAGATTCCTTTCCAATCCTGAAAACACTTATTCCTCAACTGTTGGCAACACCAGCATCTTCAGTTTATTCTGAAAGAATGTTTACAGAGCAATGAAATATTTTTGAAGAAAAAAGTTCTTTACTACTTGAAAGAGGGGAAATGCTTCTTTTTATACATCATAATGCAAAAAAAATGCAATTTGTCATGACTGATTAGTTTGATTTCTAAAATTATATATATATATATATATATATATATATATATATTTTTAAGTTACATTCATTTATACATATTTTATATACTAAAAACTAAAATATTTTAGTCTATGTATTTTTACTTTCTCCCTTTTTCTTACATGTCATGTAAAATTAATTAATTAATTAATTAAATTTTTAATCATTTCTACAAAATGATTAAAAAAAATTAGATTTTACAAGGATAAGAGAATTTAAATCAGCTGAAGATTTGTTGCTACATTATTGGCCATTAAAAAAAAGTCAAACCTATAACTAACATAACTAATGTTTCTTTTTAACACTTTGAATCTAGTATTAATTATAAGATGCCTGTTATTAAGTATTCAATATTATTTATTGAAATTTAATATGAAAAATTTGATTTTTCAATTATATATAGTTTTAAACTATATATAATTGAAAAATCAAATCATAAAAGAAACTATGTACACTATCCAGCCGGATACAAGAAACTTCTCATTATCCAGCTGGATAGTGGTATCCGGCACAGCCCTAGATGTTAATGATTTAAAAAAAAAAACTTAAGTTTTCTGATTTTGTTAAATCCTTTTTTTTGTGTGTGTATTAATATTTTGTGTACTGGTTATTGTTGATTGTTTATTTTTGTAAGTCTCTCTGTGTTTTTTCACTTCCATTCTAATATTTTGTTTTAATATGCTCAACATTGCTTAAACCTTAAGAAAACTTTTTTAAAATTTAATGGCTTTGTTTATAGAATGAAGAATGTTACACACCTCTTGCAAAAAAATTTTTTATTAATTTTCTATTTTTATGTGTAGAAGATAATAACCAAATATGTTTAGTACACAAAGAATTCATTCTCCTATGGATGAATGAGAAAGATATTGTGAATGAAACAAGGCCTTATTTTTAAAGTTACTTTTCTTCTTTCTTATTGGAAACAGACAAAAGAGAAGTAATTTCCATATTCTCTGCATTTCCATAACATAGTTAAACATACCCAAGGAAATCAAATATGACATTCATATTACTTGCATTGCATTTCTACACATAGTAAATTATATATGTCACTAAATATTCTTGGGGTAAATTTAAGTACTTTTCAGTCTGAAAAGATATTGTGCAGTTTTATAATTAACTTTTTTTTTTTTTTTTTTTTTTTTTTTTTTTTTTTTTTTTTTTTTTTTTTTTTTTTTTTTTTTTTTTTTTTTTTTTTTTTTTTTTTTTTTTTTTTACCCACCAGTAATTGCTTTGTTTTATTGTTTAGCAAATTATTTTTTTTATTTGAAAAGAATTGGTAGATTATCTTGGTAGTAAACATTATTAACAGTGAATTGATTATTTTTATTTATATTATATTATATATATATATATATTATATATATATATATATATATATATATATATATATATATATATATATATATATATATATATATATATATATATATATATATATATAATATATATATTTTTTTTTTTTTTTTTTTTTTATTTTTATAATAATTATATATTATATATATATATATATATATATATATATATATATATATATATATATATATATATATATATATATATATATATATATATATATATATATATATATATATATATATATATACTGCATCATATCCTGCATGATGCAGGGTGGTGTCAATGGCAGAAAGTTTTCACATTGCTGCAGTTGTACATGGAAAGGAAAAGAACTGGTTAAAAGGGTTCCCAGCCTCTAGACCATGCAAAGAACCTCTTTATTTGACTTGACTGCGGCAAAATAATCATCCTTTATTGACCAGAAGTTACCTCTATCTTAAACTTTTTTTTTTTTTTCTCCATTTAACTGCCAAAAGTACATTGTATCAAAAGATGTGTTGCTTCACAAAAATATAAATTTATTAAATTTCTGCTAATTTACTTTCCAAAAAATACTGAAATATTATAATGAAAAAAAAAAAAATTCACACAATTCTGCAAACAACTCTGCAACCTCAGGAAAATCTTGAAGCCTCAGATCCAACAGCCTACCCTTCTCTCTTCTCTTCTTGTTTCTTTTCCTCTCTTCTGCTCTTCTCATCTCTTCTCTCTGACTTCTTTATGATGTTCCTGACCTTTCTTCCCACCTGCTTCCAAGCATATCCACTCTTAATGGCAATCGAATCATATATATATATATATAATATATATATATATATATATATATATATATATATTATATATATATATATATATATATATATATATATATATATATATATATATATATATATATATATAGAGAGAGAGAGAGAGAGAGAGAGAAAATTCTGTTACTTCTCACTTCTTTTAGTGTCTTTATACTACAAAACTTCATTTGCTTCATTACTTACAAGACTTAGCTTATGTTGCTGTTGTTGTTTTTTTATGTAGATGCTTATCTGTCATTTGAAAATATTGAAACATACTAAGCAATTCTAATTTTACATGGGCACATTCTTTGCATTATTGCTACTCCTTGCCTCATTCTGCCATCAGAAATTTAATTTTATATTGTGATAAATAATAAATAATAATTAAATAATTAATAATAATAATCATTTTTTAAAAATTTGCACGTAATTTGCCCTATTTGAGTAACTTTTAGAACTATTAAGTTTCTAAGATCCACAGGGATTAACCAGTGTATATATATATATATATATATATATATATATATATATATATATATATATAATATATATATATATATATATATATATATATATATATATATATATATTCTCCACTGAGAAGGGCTCGTGCGACTCGACTTTCCACACAGTCTCATCCTTTCTCTGTCCAACTCTCCGACCCCAGACTTAACCGCTATGCTCAATCATACATGTACTCCACTGGTAAAGTCTGGAACACACTCCCTTTATCTGTTTTCCCAACTTCCTTTGACTTGCACACTTTTAAACGCCGTGTATCGGGTCACGTCGGCCATTAACGACCCCGAATCCGATTGCTTCCCAACTCCGGTGGATATTGGTAGGCCTTGGGCCTTTGCCCACCGGAGGAGACATAAAAAAAAAATATATATATATATATATATATATATATATATATATATATATATATATATATATATATATATATATATATATATATATATATATATATATATATATATATATATATTCTTATTAGTTTATTACTATACATATTAATTTTAATTCAAAGGATATTAATTCTCCATTTAAAGCCCATAACAAAAGTCATTTTAATTTTGTTATTTTAGGTGGAATGCAAATGTTCATCACAATGATTTGTGGGTTTATACAGCTGAGATATCCTTTAGGAACTTATAAACCAGTATCAGGACAAAGGAAGCCTTCAAACTTTTACATAAACATGTTCATCATTGGTATTCTGCAGTAAGCATTTTTTTATTTTTACTTCTTTTAAATATTATTATTATTGTTATCATTTTAGAGTTTTGAGTAATTATTATTATCATCATCATCATCCCCCAAGAAGCCCATTTTAGTAATTTATTAATACATATAAAGTATATGATTTTTGTAACTGGAAAAATAAATAAAGATTAAAGATCATTATGAACCTCAGGTTTCAGATCCCCTCTTTATACAGGCATTGATGATAAATAGAATTTTTAAGTGTGTTTTGTAATTCTTCCCTCTCCAAGAGGTTTTTCTTGAGCGAAGGGATACCACAAGACATTGTCGTTTGTGTGATGATCTTTGCTTTGGGTTTCAATGTTCTCACCAATATTCAAGCGCAAATTCAATGCTTGCCCTCTATATGGGGACTACCTCCCTCTTTATCTCTTTATATCTCTGGAGCCAGGCTTTCGTACCTGGAAATATATGGTTTGATTCACAGGGCTTTACATTTTCTGTCCAGAAGACAAAAACTGTGCTGGAGAGGCATTTAAGGTGCCTGAGATGAGATATACCACACTCTGGTCCTCAATGGTTCTCCTATCACAACAGTGCCACAAGCAGAATTTGTTGGTATAACTCTTGACGACCTTCTTGTATTTTCCTCACATCCCGCACATAAAAACAAACTCTTATGTCACCTAACTTTTATGACCTGGGGCGCTGACAGATAGACTGTTTTGGTTGTATATTGCAAAAGCCTGTGCAAAATTGGACTGTGAATGCACTGTATATGTGAAACTTTCTCTGAAACATATG
>SEYY01020462.1:40000-92500 GCA_009176605.1 Armadillidium nasatum | reverse complement strand
TTTGTATTTCTCAAAAGAAATAGAGTCTCAGTCTATCTTTCAAAGAATTTGAATTAATAGTATGGGTTTTTCTTTAATAATCAGTAGATATATATATATATATATATATATATATATATATATATATATATATATATATATATATATATATATATATATATATATATATATATATATATATATATATATATATATATATATATATATTCTTGAAAGAAGTCAGAAAATCAGAAAATTTTCTAAGTCTAGATGGACAGAGAATTGAATTTTAAAATCAAAATATGAACTAATATATATTTATGTGAGGAAATTGATAATTTAAAGTGTTTAAGGTTTTTTTTTTTTTTTTTTTTTTTTTTTTTTTTTTTTTTTTTTTTTTTTTTTTTTTTTTTTTTTTTTTGCGAAATTGAATAGTAGTTAGTACAAAAGACATATTAATCAAATCAGTGGTGATGGTTATTATCAGAATGAAAATTTATTTATTTGAACTATCTGAGCGGTATTTGAACTTTAAAAGTATCCAGTGTAATTTTATTGGTAATAAGATTTAAGTAGTTTATAACTGACATTTAATATGTATTAATTTAGAAATAAGTAATTAATTGAGTATATAATTAACATGATTGAGAAGTTTTATCAAAATTTAAGATATGAATGGCCGTAAATTGGTAAAGTGAAAAATTGACATATTTTGTAGCAGAAAATATTTGACTGAAAATTATTAAATATTAAATAAAGTAATTAATTGAATTGTAACCTTAGTGTTAAATTTGTAACGAATAGTCAAATGGATGATATGAAATCAGTTCATTGAGATATTTGAATTCAAGCAAGGTACAAATTTGACCACATATATTGAAATTTCTATTGTGGGGTGGATAATATTTTCAAAAATATTGTAGACATTTGTAACTTTCCTGAAAAATATTTCGTGTGTTAGTACAAGCTTAATATAAAACATTAATTTTAGAGAATAAAAAGTATATGGAAAAATATTGAAATCGTTATTTAAATATTTTATAACCATCGTGGCAGTAAAGAAAATAGTAGTGAAGGTTTATTTGTTCCATCTCTTTGAAAGAAGTCATATATATATATATATATATATATATATATATATATATATATATATATATATATATATATATATATATATATATATATATATATATATATATATATATATATATATATATATATATATATATATATATTAAAAGTATTATACCGGCTCACGCGTTATATTATAGAAATAATGTGCCAGTAGTCAAGAAAATCTATTAAAATAAAAATGCTTAAAACTATATCTTTGATTTACAGGCCACTGAAGTCTGTAAATGTCTAAAAAATAAAAGAATGTATTAAAATTAATAATTAAGTAAATTGTGCAAGATATGAATTGCCCTTTTACCAATAGTTGAAGTAGTTTGTTCTCTAAAATGAAGTTTTATAATTATATAACTAATGGAATTTAAAATTAGTTTCAGGAATGACTAATAACTTAAGTAATATATGCACTATTCTTATATGGCTGTAAAGATTTGTTTTGAAGTGAACGATAATTTATGAAATGTTTTATGATTTCCAGATAGTAAAATAATTAATTAAATTATATAATTAGGTAAATATTAATTTTATAAATTTATCAGATAAAAAATACTAAAGCATGAAAAAAAAAAAATAAAAAAAAAAAAAAAAAAAAAAAAAAATAATATATATATATATATATATATATATATATATATATATATATATATATATATATATATATATATATATATATATATATATATATATATATATATATATATATATATATATATATATATATGAGTAATTTTTTTTTTTGGTTTCTTTGTTCTCTAAAATATTATAGATTCTCTTCTTCATCATTTGGAGGTCCTATTGTTTCATTCTTGTTGTGTAATTTAAAAAAATTTCTTTTAATTTCTGTCAGTAATGTTATCATTCATTTTTGTGACTATTGTATGTTAATTTTATGTTCATAGGATAAATTCATTGAATTTGTTAGAACTTGCAATTATTATTAGAGCTTTTTTTTTCTGTAAAATTTCAGCATAGCTCAATTACCCAAATTTCGTTTGTATTGACATCCTTGTTCCATAACGTTTAGAATCTCCTTAAAAAAAAAAAAAAAAAAAAAAAAGAAATTATCGTATTTATATTATTATTAATAGTAGGATGTGCGTCCATGCTAAGCATAATTTAATATATAATATATAGCTATATATATATATATATATATATATATATATATATATATATATATATATATATATATATATATATATATATATATATATATATATATATATATATATATATATATATATATATATAATATATATATATATATATAAGTAATAACAGTATGTTATATACTATGTAAACAATTACACATCATCATTAGTGTAATATGTTAAAATAATATATAAATGATAATCAGTATATATACTAAAGGATAATATATATTTTATCAAAATTAATATAATCCATTGGCTATGTCAAAATCTAAAGGAAATCGCTCTTGTTTCATATTGGATGTTTTCAACGTATGGTTAATTAAAATTGAATTCACGAGTTCTCTTAGCGAACTAATTTCCATTTCTTTCATTTGGTATATTTAATTATTTCGTTTGTAAAACATAATTTAAATATTTTCCTTGAAGCAGTTTATCAAAAACCCACCCACCAATAGTCAGTCTTTTTAAATCTATATCTTATATTTTCTTTAATTCTTGGTGTATCCTTTCTCAGATGCTCGCGTCTATTTCGGATATAAATCTCTCTCATCGAGATAGCGTTTCTTTTTATTTTTTAAAAATGTGTTGGAGGATTTGTGTAATCAATATTAAGTTATGCTTATCCCAGTAATAAGTTTTTGAGAATTGTCTGTAGTCGGTGCAAATTCATATTTCAAATCAATTTTTTTCACCAGATATATTGGAAATGAAGTGCTTTAGAGCTTGAAATTTTCCCCCAAAACAGTTCGTCATGTATATAATATATATATATATATATATTATATATATATATATATATATATATATATATATATATATATATATATATATATATATATATATATATATATATATATATATATATATATATATATATATATATATATATATATATATATATATATATATATATATATATATATATACTATATATATATATATATATATATATATATATATATATATATATAATATATATATATATATATATATATATATATATATATATATATATTATATATATATATATATATATATATATATATATATATATATATATATATATATATATATATATATATATATATATATATATATATATATATATATATATATATATATATATATATTGGGGATAGAGTCAAGTATCGGTATCGGTAAAAAAAAAAAAACGGCCGATACCGATATGAAAATCTTGCATAAAAGAAAACTGATAATTTCTGTAGAAGATAGCTGCTCTTCTACTGAAGTTTGTCACATTTTAAATTTTATTATTATTATTATTATTATTATTATTATTTTTTTTTTTTTTTTTTTTTTTTTTTTTTTTTTATTTTTTTATTATTTTTATTATTATTTTATTATAATTATTATTATTATCATCTTCTGAGTAGGAATAATAGTCGCGTTTCCGCAAGATCGTGTGATATATATATATATATATATATATATATATATATATATATATATATATATATATATATATATATATATATATATATATATATATATATATATATATATATATATATATATATATATATATATTATTTTTAGCACAATACGTATAAAACAACTTCAGATTTTGATACCATATGAGCTACACACACACACGCATATATATATATATATATATATATATATATATATATATATATATATATATATATATATATATATATATATATATATATATATATATATATATATATATATATATATATATATATATATATATATTATGAGGAACTTACAAGGTATATAAAGTTAGAATTAAAGTCAGTAGGTTACGCTGATCCCATATTTACATGGGGTGGGTTTGCCTTGTAATAATATATAAAAAATTTAATTGATGAGTCTTTTAACCTACGCCATGTTTGGTCGTCCACCTCGAACGAAGGTCTTTCAAGTTCATTCTGTCGTCATGTTCATTTCTCCATTTTCGTATAGTTGTAAGAAAAACAAAACTTACAATTTGTATTTATTTTTATTTATTTTTCTATTGTCGTAAAGGACATTCCATTTGAGATATTTTGATTTGACATCGCTATAGTTTTGTTTTCACGTTTTACCAAAGTTTTACACTTTTAATTCAAATGACCACAAAATACAAATTGTTTCCTAAAATTTAATTCGAAGCTGTGAGGGAACTTGGTTAGTTGGAACCATGAAAATAAACTCGAGTTTTGATCAGATAGAACGAATTTTTAAGTTCGTTATAGCAAGCGAGAGGTCCAGGGTTCGAGGCCTGGCCGGAGCGGGAAATGTGAGCGATTTCTCCTTGCGCTTAGCTCCGAATGACTCAGTCGTTAAACGAGTACATCAGTGGAGTGCTCTTGCCACTGATGGGAATAATCTCCGGCATCCGCGATAGGCCTGGCCCAGCCAGCGGTATCCGCCGTGGGCCTTTGAAACCCAAGGATCTTCCTCGAAAGATCCCACTGACAGGACGAAAGTCCTTCCTGGGGGAAGATGATTATTTATTTATTATTTTATATTTATATATATATATATATATATATTATATATATATATATATATATATATATATATATATATATATATATATATATATATATATATATATATATATAAAGAAATTTTAATTGTATACTATTTACAAATGGTGCTGTAAAAGATAAGAGACCTACAATTGGAAATGTTAAAATATATTATATCAAGTCATTAGTTAATCACTCTGTTTTCTTAGTAGTTTTCTACAATTAACACAATTTATGTTCATTCTCTTTAATTAAATAAGAAAGTTTGTCAATCTTATTTCTTCATAATGTAATTTGCAGTGTTAAGCACTTTTCTTATTCCTTGAACTGGTACCATGACAATAATTGATTATAGGAAATAGAAAATCTATATGATGAGATATTGCAACATGAACATGATTATCTCAAAGGGAAAGCTTAGTATTGATTATTAAGTTTTCAAATTAATGGTCGACAAGCTTTGAAAGGGCAATGTGAAGTGCCCCGCACTTCCAAATGTTATATAATATTTTATGTTACCGTATTTCTAAAAGAAAGTATATTTCAGGCCAATAATTTTTAATAAGAAACCTCACCTTATTAAGAAAGGTTTCAAGATAGAGGAGGGTGAATTAACATGATTCTGTATCACGCACCATTATTTTATTCTCTTGAAATTCAAAGTTTACTTCAGAAAACTGTCATACGTTCTAGGGTATTAAAGGAGCTATTAGCATCTTATTTTCTATACCATCTCATCCCGTTAGAAAAATAAATTGAATAAAGACTTACGTTGGATATTGGAAAGGTTAGAAAAGATGTAGTTTTCTAGTGCCCTGAAATAAGCTATAAATAATATAAATATGTCTTGTTATTATTGCATTTTATATTAATATTGTGGGATAACATCAATTTTTATAAACGTCTTCTATTAACGGTATTACCAAACTATAGACAACTGTGCGATATATATATATATAATATATATATATATATATATATATATATATATATATATATATTATATATATATATATATATATATATATATATATATATATATATATATATATATATATATAATTATCTGTGATAATGAAAAGAGCTAATAGTTCTTAATTTAGCTATTGTATTCTCTTATTGTAAAGTTTTAAAGGTGGTGGTTGTGTTTCACTGTTGTGAAAAGAGTAAGCACCAACTTTGGTGTTAGAGTCTAGTTTAGGATATTTATTTATTTATTTATTTATTTATTTATGTATTTAATTTAAAGAAAAACATTCCAAATTTAGTAAAATATTTTCCAAAATAGTATTCATTCCTTTTGATCGAATTTTTGAATTGAATTTAATTGGACAATGCACTTTATAATGTAATCTCCGTATTGCCGTTAAATATTTCATCGAAATATATATATATATATATATATATATATATATATATATATATATATATATATATATATATATATATATATATATATATATATATATATATATATTTATTTATTTATTTATTGATTGTATTGAGGTGTAATTTTTAAATATGATTTTAGAATGTATGTATATATTGTAACTTTAATAGAAAGTTAATCAGTTGACTAATATGCTTTGAATATATATCAAAACGATTTTTTGTCATTTATATTAATCATGAGCATATTACAACTTATTTTCATCTCATGATATTGTATCTCTTAGACCATTTTTATATGAGAAAATTTAATATATTAAATAACTGAATTATTTATTTTTATTTTTTTTTAGTATTATTTTACCTTATACAGTGGAGACTGATAACTAACTGTGAAGACCTGATGAATTATTATTATTATTAGACTCATTAAGGAAGACTCGTTGACCAAGAAAGGGAACACAGACACCTGAGTCAGAGATGTACTAACGTTTTTTGTTTTTGTTTTTTTTTTATTTAATTTTTTGTCTATATTTTCGTTTCCCTCTCTGGCTTCGCCATTCATTTTTCCTCCCCATACGCTCCAGTGTATGTCATTCTTTTCCCTTTTTTGGAAGTTTCCCCAATCTTGGATTGGTAATTGTGCTGTTGTCTCTGTGCAGATTTTTTGTCCCATCTTGACCTTCCTCATTGGATAAGGGTAGAGATGAAAAATGTCTTTATGTTCTTGGCTATGCCGTCTATTAGAGGAAACTTGCACCTCAGCTAACCACCGAGGAGGCTAAATTATACATGGAAAGGATCCGACAGGTAGTTTTGTAGACTCGTTCGTGGCCACACGCAGAGTCACCTCTGCGGGTGAAGTTCCGGGAGAATTTTTTTGGGCAGTGGCTGCAGTTCTAAGTGACATATTTTTCATCATGGATGGGCTTCATTGTAATTTTATCATCACTATATTATTGCAATGGAGATGATGTAGGAAACTTAAAAATCTAATTCTTATCCGGGACTACACAAGTCTGATTAACTGCAAATGTGAATGCAATTCATGGGACGTGTACCCTTTATATAGCAACGTCATTGTTAAGGTGGTGAACACGGGTGGTCATATCCCTTCAGTGTTTGTTGTCGTATTACGTGTACAAAAGAAAGCGTTCACTTCTCGCCGCAAAGCAAAATTAAGGGTCAAAGGAGTCTGATAGATAGTAAAGAACATTTTATAAGTTTTTAAGCAATGGAAAATAACTTATCCATAAGCATGGGTGGAACTGGGGCCCACTGCCCCTAAACAGGAGAGCGGTTCTTTTTACAAGGATTGCTAATTCTTGTACAGGTGAACTAAGAAAGGGAAAAAATCAGTTTGTAGAAAACTCCCAGTTTCATTGAAGGCGCCCTAGCCATCTCTGAGATATAAGATTTCCAAGACATAACCGGACAACGATCGAAATAGAGAAGTCGGAAGGTGTCTTTGAAAAGGAATTTTATAAAAGTTTAATTCTTAAAGTTAAATTTCACAAGGGTGAAAAGAGCTCTGGAGATTATCCAATCCAGCAAAAATAGAATCGGGAAGGTAAAGACTAAGAGTCACCTCAAAGATTTAACAGTCTTTAGATGAGTTTAAGAATGGATAATGTGAAATGAAAAGCTGAGAAGGAGGAGATTATTATTATTATTGACAGGGTAATTATTTCCTCTTTACTTATGTTAGAATAAATGCTAGAAATAAGTAAGCAAAGAGGAGGAGAAGATTTAAAGAAAGTAGCTTGAAGAGTATGGACGTAAGTCATACCACGTTAAATGCCTTTGTATATGTCAAGAGCCACCACACTAGGCCCTCTTATTGTCCCTAAGGGCAGAAGATCATGTATAAGAGAAATAGAAAAAGATTTCAACATTGGATATGGAAGATCCGTAACAATAATGATGATCGGAAAGAAGAAAAATTCTAGAATAAATCCAGATGATCGATTAAGCAAAATTTGGTGATAGTTTCAAAGATCTTAGAATACAAGATAATTAGAAAGATCCTTTCTTGGAATCGGTTGAATATATGAGCGTTTTCAGCACTGAGTGAATGTGCGAAATCTAGTTAGAGACACGGAGGGTTTAATTGAATGAAGGATGACTCCAGCTCAGAAGTACAGTTCTTCAAAACACTGAGACGATGGACGGTCGTTTCTCTTCACAGTGTTCATAGATTTTAGCATCCCATGTACTCATTTGAATGTGTGTATATATATATATATATATATATATATATATATATATATATATATATATATATATATATATATATATATATATATATATATATATATATATATATATATATATATATATATATATATATATATATATATATATATTTTTTTTTTTTTTTTTTTTTAAAAAAAAAAGTATGGGAAAACATTCCTACACGACCAGATACACTGCTTTTTAAAGTGTAAAAGTCAAAGGAAAGAGAATAGAAATAGAATGAAAATTGTTTTAGACGAGAGCTTCTGAAAGTGATGGGCTGGAGAAGTTTCGAAATTTTCTTTGTATTTATTTGATTTTATTGGAAAAGGTCGCAAAATAACTTGCTTGATGAGAGGGTCACTATGGAAAAAGTTTGGGAAACCCTGTTCTGTTTTAGACTTTACTAGTAGAGTATATGTGAGAATGAGCATATCGGTAAGTCCGAGATCAGAGCTTGATGAAGAATTTGTGGAAAGACTAGTCACAGGAGTTCTTACTGGAATGATATAGTAAAGTATAATTAATTTTAAAACCAGTTTTATTGTCAGATATTGGAGCAACCCAATGTGAGAGTAGGAGAATTGATGATTCGAAAGCCCTAGACTCCACCCATTGAAGAAGAGTTTGTTTGAGTGGAACCACTCCAGAAATGAGATTCGTGCTTCATACAAAGCCAGTAGATGAAAACTGAAGGTATTATATTAGGCTCCATTAAATTCGAAACGTCCAACGAAACGACTTTTTAAAAAATAAATTAGAACAATTTCTTCATTATCTTCATACTCAACTTTTTCTTTTTTTTCTTTTATTCTTTCTCTTCGTTTTTCTTTTCTCCTTTTTCTTTTCCTTTTTTTTTAATTTTATTATTGTTGTAGTTTGTTTTCCTTGTTGTTGTTTTTTTTTATTTTTTTATTTTTTTTTTTGCTGTTGGTTTCTGGTGTTATTTGTTGGTGGTTGTCCTATTCTTAGTTGTAGAATTTGTAGTAGTTGCTATCTTTATTAGTATTTTATTGGTAGTAACGATAATACCAGAGGCAGTGATTTACGCTGTGATGAGAGTAAAAACCAGGTAACTGATTTTATAGTCTGTATAAAAAGCAATAAATATGAAATAAAATTTTCCTGATAAGAGCAATGATAAGATAATTCATTTATTTATTTTCAGTATATATATATATATATATATATATATATATATATATATATATATATATATATATATATATATATATATATATATATATATATATATATATATATATATATATATATATATATATATATATGCACTAAAACTTCTGTTATAAGAATAAGTCACGTGAATGTTCTACCCTTTACTCTTTGCTAAACATTTAATTGGCCACTTCTAAAATTAATCTCAATGAAAAATAGATTTAAAATTTCTTTCACTCCCTTATTTGTTTGTTAGGAAACTTTTTATTCGAATTAGAATATTTTTTTTATTAAATTAATCTCTTTTTAGATGTAGCACAAAAATAATCTCTGAACATATGTGAGCATTGGACACCTGTGTAGTTCTTTTTATAAGCATATGAGAAATATATAATATATATATAGAGGAATGATGATGCATATTTAAACAAAGCTTATAGATAAATTACATTCGCATATAAAGATTTGATTATCTTCTAGAAATTAGATAATAAAATCTATATTTATCGTCACACTGCAAAAATTGTCCTAACGAATCGTTGGGACTAGTGGCAAAAAATGTCACAATAAAATTTTCAATAGAGAAAAGACATGTTAAGCATAAGAAAGTAGCTTCACCAATTTATTTTCTAATAAGAAAATAAAAAATTTGTTGTGACGTTTTAATCACTTGTCCCAACGATTCGTTAGGACAATTTTTGCAGTGCACTAACAATAACTTTGTAAATAATTTGTCATCACTAACATCAAAGGTGGGTACCCCGATCCCCATTAAAAATATGTTTGTACCCTTAGGGATTAAGATTTTTGAGGAATTGACCCTCGCTCTACTCATGGGAGCATATATTGTCCTGACAGGCTCGCCGCCCGGTTATAAATACCCCGATCGCAGAGTGATGGTATTATTATTATTAACTTATATAAATTTCTTAAATTCCTTACTCAATTTTCTTATTTCATGCTTCTATAGTAGTATTAGTTTTCACATGAAACTACTTCCATATTTGTTCATTTGCAGAATTTGATAAAAAAAAATTAAAAAAAAATCTTTTGCTATTTCTGAAATTCCGGACGATTTTCATACACGTTTGTCTCTTAGTCTGAGAGAGTTCTTCATTTAATTAACAGGAAATCGAACAATAAAAATTAAGTTTTAGGAAGATTTAAATAGGCTGCCACCACAACCGTGCCTCGACTTATTAAATGAAGAAATTCATATGTAAAATTCATAACGATAATAATAATAATAATGGGAAAAACAAACTACAAACCCCTTTCCCTTCCCTAATATTTTGTTATCTAGTCTCCTGTGTTAATTAGTGTGATACAAATTATTGTATAATGATGATAATAATAATAATAATAAATAAATTAAAACATTGTTACTCACACACAATTAAATACAAACGATCTATAAATCTGATATTGTGTAGGCCAAAATATTTATTCTTCTCTTGCATTAATTTATTTAATATATATATATATATATATATATATATATATATATATATATATATATATATATATATATATATTATATATATATATATATATATATATATATATATATATATTATATATTTAAAAATATATATAAAATAAAAAAAAAAAAAAAAAAAAAAAATTTTATTTAAAAAATAATAATAATAATTTCCAATAATTGTTTAGTATTAAAAACTGTGTTTATTAATGCATATTAAAAGTTTTATAAACAATGAATGATGTTAGCATTAACACATCCACAAGAATTAGGATTTATACAAATTAAATCCAACATGCCTATATAATTATTAAACAAAAAACAAAAAAGCAATTTAAAATATTAGTAATCGCTATATCTAAATTTAGAAATTATAATTGGAATATTTTATTATAACTCACTACCCATGCAACTCGTGCTCATACCCACTGATATGTTAAAATTATGTCATTAAAGAATAAATATAGCATATATTATTATAAGTTAAACTATATTTAATTATAGTTTACCTATATAAATTATATCCTAAGTTAATCTATCATTATAAGTTAGATATAACTTATCTGTCATTATAATTAAACTGAATATCAAATATTACCACTGTTATTATATCAACTGGTATGAATAAATACAATATATATATATATATATATATATATATATATATATATATATATATATATATATATATATATATATATATATATATATATATATATATATATATATATATATATATATATATATATATATATATATATATATATATATATATATATATATATATATATATATATATATAAATTGTAGAACACTTTAAATTGTTGTGTTTAAAATGACGTATATAAATAAAGATAAAAAGTGTTCAAGTATTTTATAGTAATGAAAAAAATGTAGAATAAAAATATTGCGTTAAAAAAAAAATTGGAAATTCAAACCATAATTTTGTTTTCTACTTCTGGTTTTACCATTCTTATAGTTTGGCTAATATTATCATCCTTTTTAAAACAATATTTTAATGCAAAAAAAAGATCTCAAAATCTGAAGGGAAAGAAAAGTATCCTCGCCGGGATTCAAACCACCTCTCCTGCGTTTGAGAATCGAAATTTAAATCGTCATAACCACTGCACCATCCCGGTAACACAAAATTATCACCTTGAAGTGGAGCTTTTACGCAACTGAATTGTCATTAGAATGTTTTTAATTGTTATGAATAAAGAAATCAATTCTTCTTTCCCTAATGAACCATTTTTCAATGTAGATTAACGTGTATGAATATACTAATTCTCTTTTAACTGAGTTTGTATCTTTTCACATTGCTTTGCATATTCTCACAATGTCCAGGTAAATTTTTTCTCGTTCGTTCATTAGTTCATAACTTTCCTCTCTTAGAGAATTTTCTACAGTTGAACATTACCAAGTTAGTTTTCCAGAAGCAATCTGTTCAAGACCTGGGATCGCTAGCGTTCTTTGTTCTCGAGATATCTACCTATCTGTCTATCTATTTATCTATCTATCTGTTACCTATTTATCATTTATATATATATATATATATATATATATATATATATATATATATATATATATATATATATATATATATATATATATATATATATATATATATATATATATATATATATATATGATAATTAAAGGAAACTTTTAATCTTTAGCTATGTTACCAACCCCCAAACCCACTTCATCGCTATCAACCTTAGATAGGGATGAAGGAATTAAGTCTTAAAAGATAGGAGTTTATTGTCGTCCTTTCGAGCCTTTTGTGAATAAACAGGAAATACTCATAAAAATAAGCTTGAGGAAACGTTTTAGGCTACGTTCTAAATGAGGGACTGTAGCAATCATAGACTTTAGTTAAAGTCTACGGTAGCAATAAATTCTAGAAGATAAATACAAACTGTTAGCCTAGGTCAGTTGTGATAATAATAATAATAATGAAAATAATAACGAAGTGTGAAATACGTTTCAAGCGTTTCCCCCACCCCACATTCCAACACTTTGTCCCCTTGCATCATTTGCATTCCTTTCTAAATATTAATGTGATATAATAATGCATAGCATTAAAATACGTCACTGTTGCTCAGCACAATTTAATTAAATTTAAATGATCAAAATATTATAGTGTACATATTTATTTTTTCTCTATTTGTTCTAGTTAAATAATATATATATATATATATATATATATATATATATATATATATATATATATATATATATATATATATATATATATATATATATATATATATATATATATATATATATATATATCCTGCCCTAAGCGTATCTTCCGGCACTTTGACAGGGCTGACTAGTTAGCTATAGTGTGAAGCATAGTTGCTTCTACGACAACCATCCTTGGAGTGACTGCTTTGTCTCTGAAGACGCTTCTTTTTTGCGATATGGTGGGGGTAGTAATCGTTGATGGGATGAGCAGGTTCATTCCTTCTTCTAAATCTTTCTCTTCCCAGAATATTTGATTCGATCTTGCTTGCTTTCGGGTCATTCAGGCTAAAGAAATCGCGTACGGGAGGGGAAAAATTTTCGTTCACCTATCATTCTCACTAATTTTCATTCAGCTCAGAATCGTTGCAGGGATATTCTTCAACGAACATAGTGGACTTTCACCAAACGAAAGCTCACTGGCCTCCTTAATTCTCAAACTATTAAATCTTTCTGGTCATTTGCCAAAACTCTCTCTAACAACTTCTGTAAATCTTCCTTTCCCCCTCTTTTTTGCTCTGATGGTTCTGTTGATAATACCCCAACTGGAAAGACTAATCTCTTTGGCCTCCTGTTCTTATTTAATTCAAACCTGGATGACTCCGAAAATATTTTGTTTTTCCTTTTTCTCCTCTAAGATGTCCCATGCCATTACGCGAGGTTAAACTGAATCAGGTTTATGTATATGATTCTGAAATCTATGAACGTTAGGAATGCAAGCCACCCAGAAGGTATTCCTCCAACAATTTTTAAGGGAGTGAGCTTCCGAGTTGGCGCCTTCGTAATTTCTTCTCGCCACTCAAATTTCTTGCTCTTTATAGGGGTGTTGTTTGCCCCTGTATGGAGTACGCCTCACACATCTAGGATGTTCCACTCATAGAGCCCTCCTAAAAAGAGTAGAGTCTGCGGGGTTTTCGTCTTATCAACTATTTTGCTCTCACTAACTCTCTCCAGTTTCTTTCTTTCCATCGAATCATTTCGTAACTCTCTGCACTATCTCTATTACAATGGACACTGCTCTTCTGAACCCTCCCGTCTCATACATCCTCCATTGAGAAGGTCTCGTGCAGCAAGCCTTCCTACACAGTCTTTTCCATCCTCTGACCCTAGACTTAACCGCTATGCTCAAACTTGTATGTATTCTACTGGTAAACTCTGCAGCACATACTCCCTTTATCTAAATTTCCAACTTCCTTTAACTTACTCTGTACACACCTTCAAATACAGTGAAACGGAACCTGTCGGACTTTAACTAGACCAAATTTCCGGTATTTCCTCAACTCACCAAAGCAGATTAGTAGGCCTCTGGAATTTACCCACCAGAGGATATATATATATTATATATATATATATATATATATATATATATATATATATATATATATATATATATATATATATATATATATATATATATATATATATATATATTATATATACACCGGTGGACAAAGACCGGAAGCCTACCAAATTTCACTGGAGTTGGAAAAAAAACTATCTTGGTCGATGGAGGCCGACATGTCCAGATACACGGAGTTTGAAAGTATGCAAGTCAAAGGAAGTTGGGAAAACAGATAAAGGGAGTGTGTTCCAGACTTTATCAGTGGAGTATGTGTAAGATTCAGCATAGCGGTTAAGTCTGAGGTCTGAGAGTTGGAAAGAGAAAGGATGAAAATGTGTGGAAACGCGTGTCGCACGAGCTCTTCTCAATGGAGGAGGTATGTGACGAGATAGTTCAGAAGAGCAGTGTCCGTTGTAATAGCGATAGTAAAAAGAGAGTGACGCAACAATTCGACAGGCAGAAAGGGATTGAAGAGCTAGTAAGAGCAGGAGAGTTGATGGGACGAAAAGTCCTAGACTTCACCTTCTCCAGGAGAGCTGTATGAGTGGAACCACCCCAGATGTATGAAGCATACTCCATTCAGGGGCGAACAACACCCTTATAGAGAGCAAGCAGCAGGGGTGGCGTGAAGTAATTCTAAAGGCGCCTCAGAACACCCAACATCTTAAAAGCTTGTTCAGAAAGAGAAGTAATGTGATCTTTATAAGAAAAATCACGAGAAAAGGATACTCCGAGATACTCCAGATAAAGGTTTGAGTTGTGTGTTTTCCAAGAAGTCATCATAGTTCTGTGGAAGATTGTGTCGAGTGGAGAGATGGAGGAACTGAGTTTTCAAGACATTGAAAACGACCATGTTTTCTCTGCCCCAATTTGAAATAAGTGAAAGATCAGAGGTTAGTTGCTTCAAGGCTACCCTTCTCGAGTTTATTAACTGCTGTTGGGAGGGACGTCTTTCAAACTGAAAAGAGTAATTAAGGGTAGAGTCATCAGCATAGGAGCTGATAGGAAATGAGGTTAAAGAAAGTCATTATTGAAAAGCAGAAAAAGTGATGGGGATAGGGCAGAACCATGAGGAACACCACTATTAATAAATTTAAAGCATAAACGATGGCCGTCTACAGCAGCTGCTATTGAACGACCGGAGAAGAAATTAGAGAGAAGGACAGATACCGAAAGAGGAAAGTTTAAAAATCAAAGCTTTGTGCCAGACTCTATCGAATTTTTTCGATATGTCCAGAGCGACATCAAAAGATTCACCGAAATGCCGAAATGCGGAGGACCAAGAGTCAGAGAAAAGGGAAAGAAGATCACCAGTAGAGCGTTTCTTACGAAAACCATACTGGCGATCAGAGATAAGATTAGAAGAATTGAGATGTTTTCAAATCTTCCTGTTAAGGATAGATTAGAAAACTTTAGAGAGAACGGAGGTCTAAGAAATGGGACTGTAGTTGGAGAGTTAGGTTTGATCCCCCTTCTTTGGCATAGGCTGAATGAGCGCACGTTTCCAGCAAGAAGGGAAGGTTGAAGTAGAAAGGCAAAGGCGAAATAGTTTACCAAGACAGGGTGCAAGCTCGGAAGCACAAGTTTTGAGAACCAAAGGAGGAATACCATCGGGACCATACGACTTCTTAGCATTAAGCTCAGAGATAGCAGAAATGACGTCTTTAGAAGAAATTACAATTTTAGGCATAAATGAGTTGGAAGGGGTTGAAGGAGAAGGTATAGATCCGGGAATCGTCTAAGGTTGAATTAGAGGCAAAAGTTTGAGCGAAGAGTTCAGCGTTAGAAAAAGGTAAAACAGCAGTTATGACGTCGGAAGATACTAAAGAAGGGAAACAGGAAGAAACAAAGTTAGAGTTCACATTTCTTGCAAAATCTGGTCTCACATTTGCTGTTTATATAACAAGAGTCAATTCGCATGTTAAATGTTGTCATTCTATGAAAGATATTTTAAGTTTAGAGAGTATTCTGATGTTTTTGAAAACTATAGATAGTTTTATCTACTAATTAAATCTAAAATATAAGGATTTTCTAATAACCTCCCAACAAAAAGAATTTCAATTTCAATTTAAATTAAGGAAGAATCAAAATTTTAAATCAATAAAGTCAAAATCAATCCAGCATTAACATGACATTTTCTACCATGCAAAGCCTACAAAGTTATATTTAAATCTATTTCTTTACAATGCTAAAATATGCCTACAAATATCTTAAAATTAAATACTACAAACTACTTAAAACTAAAAGAGAAAGCCTTTCATAATCATCCAGTCTCTCCTTCAGGAATTTTAAGATATGTTATAAGCATTTGTTTAAGATGTGTTTCCCTCAACAATATAGCATTTAAAACGACAAAATCAAAACGAGGAAACTTAGAAATTCAACAATGATGGTGGAAAGTATGTTTACCGCATACAAAATTAAAATTTTCAAAAAATTATAAAATAGGCTTGGCATTATTTTTAATTTTCATAAAATCAATTTCAACTTTAAAATAGGCAAATAGCCTGCACCATATCAAACAAAGCAAAGCACACTTGTATTGAATAATAACCACTACTTTAGCAAACCAAAATTTTAAAATATAAAAAGTCACTTGGATAAATTCATTAAGTGCAGAAAATTCTACTGGCAAGATTTTAAAGTAATAATGCAAGAGGAGAGGACCAGCCTCTCAATAATAGTTAAATTTACTAGGTAATTGTCAAGTAAAAAGAAAATTGGCAATATCCCAAATGGGCAACATATTTTGATCAATTTTAAAAGCAAACCACATTAATAAATCTTTCAATTTTGAAAGGAGATAAAGGTTGCAACACATTTACCTTCATTAAGGCATTTAATTCAATAAATCTTTAAAGTCATGTAAATCATGCAATGAGTTAATACTATACCCCAGTTTCAAATATTCAAAACTCATTTTTAAACCAGATACTTCAAGTTTAATATCAAAAGCACCAAGAAAGCAAGATTTTCTTTGGGAGAAACTAAATCAGGTACATCATAACAAGCAATATGCAGAGAACTCAAATTTATATGAGGTTCTGCAATTTTAGGGATTGTATTACAGCTGTGCTCAGATCTATTATCTAAAGGCATTAGTACTGTAGTACTGGTACTTTATCAACATTATCATCAAATTTACAATTCAAGCTACTATCAATATCATTATCCACAATTTCACTAATCAAAATAAATGGGAGTTTCTTTGGTATTTACCAACAAATTTAAATTAAGTATAGGCCTATCACTGCTGTTAGAAGTATCACCTTCAGGGGGATTGGTAATAGGTGGGACAGACACTTCGCTAGTAGAGGAAGGGGTGCTAGATTTAGTTAAATTCTCCGCAACAATGGCAATTTTTTCTTCAATATCAATTACAAAATCTAAAGCATTATCACGCTCACTTTCATAAAAAATATCTAACTATTTAAATTTTATTAGATTAGATAGAATAGTTTTATTTACCTTTTCATATAATCTAAAGCAATTTTTAATTTCTTTTAATTTTTCTAAAATAAATGAATAACAGGGACTAGTTTTAATATTAGCAAAATAATCTCAATATAACGTTTCATATCTTCCCTTCAAACTTTTCATATCTTCCCTTAAACTTGGCAAGGAGGAGCTGCAAGTTTAATATTATAATATTATATATATATATATATATATATATATATATATATAAATATATATATATATATATATATATATATATATATATATATATATATTATATATATATATATATATATATATATATATATATATATATATATATATATATATATATATATATATATATATATATATATATATATATATATATATATATATATATATATATATATATATATATATATATATATATATATATATATATATATATATATATATATATATATATATATATATATATATATATATATATATATATATATATATATATATATATTATATATATATATATATATATATTATATATAGTATATTATATATATATATATATATATATATATATATATATAATATATATATATATATATATATATATATATATATATATATATATATATAATATATATATATATATAAATATATATATATATATATATATATATATATTTATATATATATATATATATATATATATATATATATATATATTATATATATATATATATATATATTAAAATTTCAAACGTACCTTATTTATTCTTAAAAACTTGCTTATATTCTTATTTAAAAATAAGATTAGTTCTTCGAATTTTAGATGTCGAAAAGTTTTCAATTTTTTTCATTGAAATCTGGTATTTTACACCATTTCGCTCTCTATTGAAAACATCGCTAATACATGGTACTACATTTAATAGTTTTTATTCTATTCAAAGTCGAGAAACATCTCTCTGCTTCAGACGTTGTCATCGGAGTTGTAATTGCTTTCATATAAATAATGTTTTAAAAGCATACTGTCATATTACACCAAATTATATAAATTTCACATTTTTTTACACTATTCTTACTCAATCGCTAAATTTATCTTCCTTCAAAATTGGAAAAATTTATCTCACAAAAACAGACACTGCCAAACGTACGTCTTTCAACATAAAAAAAACAATTATTACGTATGTATTAAAATTATTATAAGATTTTTTTCTATTCCCAATTATTCTTACTTAAAATTCTGCAAGGATTACAAAAATGTTATCCTTTTTAATGTACGTTTAATAGTTTTTGTAATATTTAAGTATGTAGAAGTGCATCTGGCATAATGTTATATATATATATATATATATATTATATATATATATATATATATTATATATATATATATATATATTATATATATATATATATATATATATATATATATATATATATATATATATATATATCGAACAAGAAAAAAAAAACATATAAAACTTGTAATTTTTCTTCCACAATTAAAAAAACAACCTCCCTCGACATGAGACTTTAAACAACTGTTTAAGTTGCTATATCTGTCTTGTTAGGGCAGAAATTTTACAGCCCATTTTTTAAATAATGGCAATGCTTGAAAAATAATATCGTACCCAAAAATTTGCAGTTGCAAAATGCATTTACTTCTTATTTTCTTTAATGATTTATACTTTTTATGTATTAAGTTGTTAAAAAATGAATTTAAATCACTTTTCTCTGACAAAAATTTCATATTTATATCAACATCCTACGCCTGGTATTTTTAATTTGGAGGGGCTGCAGCCCTGGAGCCCATAATGACGAGCCGCCACTGCTTCCCTTTCAAAAATAAGAAGGCGTTTTAACTATAGGCATTCATCAAATTCCGCCATTTCAAAAGTAATAAACAATTTAATTTGTGAAACAGTAAAATTCAAAATTAATAAGCAATTTAATTTGTTAAACAGTAAAATTTAGAGTTCATTAATAATTTAATTTGTTAAACAGCAAAATTTAAAGTTAATAAACCTTCATCCAAATCAAAGTAAATCCCAAGTAATCAGGGAAGGTGAGTAAAATTACTATTAAAAATAGAATAATCCAATAGATTTCAGGTCTATCTTAGCATTTAGATAGTCACAAGCAAGTATATTTAATATCTTGGAAAAGTGTAGGGAATTTCTTTAGCGCTGAAACCCCAGAAAGCGCTTAATGCAGATCAGTGGCTGCTCTGCCAAGAATAAACCTAATTCTAGTAAATTTAGCCTCCAATTAATAAAAAGAAATTAATAAAGAACTCACCATTTAAAAAGTTATTCAAATTGCTAAAATAAAATGGGGATTTTAGAGGATATATTTTGTTTCCAAGATATTAAATTTGGACGCTCAGCTTATTACGTGTAAGCTCATGAGAAAATTTTAAAGTAGTAAATTAGGTAAATTCTAATCTAGTAGGTATATAACTTCAACCCAAACAAGCAAGAACTCTCAAACTCTGCTAAAAAAAAAAAAAAAAAAAAAGTGCCCAGTTACACGTTAAAAGCAAGTCAAATATAATTTAAGTTAAAGTAATACACTAACTCAACCCGAGTTTAATCCAAAAGTCAATTTTAATTCAAAATAGCAAAACAAAATATCAGGTTGAGTTGGTCTAGTTGGGACCTAACTTCTCTTACAAAGCTCTATAAAGATTCTTACACTAAGGATTAAGGAATATATAACTACCATAATGCTACAAGAAATTTAAAATAGTTAAATGGGGATATACTCATCTTATCGAAGATACTTCAGGCTTAGATGAGTATTTTTAGTTAAACGCATAATTGTAAAAGAGACTTACACTGTCGAAGTTAAATAAGGCAAGCACTGGCCTCGCATTTTCTGTTTATATAATGAGAGTATATTCGCGTATTAAATGTTGCCATTCTGTAAAAGATATCTTAAGTTTAGGGTGTATTCTGATATTTTGTGAAAACCATAGATAGTTTTATCTACTAATTAAATATAAAATATTTATATTATATATATATATATATATATAATATATATATATATATATATATATATATATATATATATATATATATATATATATATATATATATATATATATATATATATATATGTTCAGAGGTTAGTTGGAAAACAATACTGGTCCTACTGAAAGGGTGAAAACCCTACCTGAGAGTTTGGATAAGACTCCTGGACCGGCACTGAGACCAACGAGGCGAAAAACATGATCTTTTAGATGGCTTTGGGAAAACTTTTAAGAACGGATGGGGAAAGATGCTGTCTCCACTGACAGGGTGAAAACCCTTCCTATATATATATATATATATATATATATATATATATATATATATATATATATATATATATATATATATATATATATATATATATATATATATATATATATAGTTGAGATAGCTTCTTTCCTAGTGAACCTTAATCTAATTATAAAGGTTAAGGGTCTCCACATACACATTTAATACTCTGTGAACGTTTAACACCGTATCTCGGTCCATCTTCAACTGCATGAAACTAAATTTTACAAATTTCTATTTTAAAATACAATCAAAATATATATTCATTAACTATATATATAACATATTTAAAATAATAATAATTGCAATAAAAAAATATAAATAAAGTAATTATATTAATATTGAAATAACATAAATAAAAATTAAAAGAAAGGCTGGACTATTTTGTGAAAAAGGATTTCATTATTGAAGTTAAAAGGACAATAGAAGAAGCTTGATCATTTAAAGAGGGGCAATGATTTTTTATATATAAAACTTCAAAAACCTACGATCAAGAAGGGAAGATGCTTGTTAAAAAACAGAGAAATTTAATGAAGAAAAAGATGGGTATGTCCATGGTCTTTTATGGCAGAGTAGTACAGAAGGAGGATGGTCTGTTCTAATGGAAACTCCTCTATGCTTATTAATCTTTATTTTCAATTGTAGACCAGTTTGGCCAACATATACCGCATTACAGCTGGTACACTTAAATAAATAAATTAATGAGGTTCTGAGAAGCATTGTGTGAGATTCTTTGTGTCTGAAGAAACTATAAATATACTTAAAACTTCTGTATATAGGATAACTTACATCTCAATAGAAATATTCTTACTATAATTGAAGGTACAGTCGTGAACAGAAGTTCGTTCCTATTAAGCTGGAAATAAATATTTATATAAAATAAGGATCATTTTAGATTCAGCCAATCACAGTTCAATTAAGCCCCTCTCAATGTTTTTATTTTCTTTTTATTCAGAATAGAGCTTTTATGACATGATTTCCATTTTATATAAATATTTATTTCCAGCCTAATAGGAACGAACTTCTGTTCACGACTGTACATTCCCGCAACGCCAGTTCATTCTCATAAATTATAGTTATAATTTATGAGAATGAACTGGCGTTGCATGAATGTAGCTTCAATTATAGTAAGAATATTTCTATAAAGTTGAGATATAAGTTATCCTATATACAGAAGTTTTAAGTATATGTTTTGTTTGAGTACAGTAGGAGAATGAAGAGTGGAGTCTGAAGATATTAGTAAGACACTTGTTAATTAATACTTTTATCCACTTGGAACTTTGGGAATAAATTAAAATGAAAAAGTATTTTCATAAATTCCATATCTAAATGTATATATATATATATATATATATATATATATATATATATATATATATATATATATATATATATATATATATATATATATATATATATATATATATATATATATATATATATATATATATATATATATATATATATATATATATATATATATATATATATATATATATATATATATATATATATATATATATATATATATATATATATATATATATATATTTAAATGTATTTTTAATATTTTATTTCCTTTATTGAATTTACTTAATTTTATTTATTTTTGGCAAGTAGGTAGCCTAGGTAGGGTTTTGTTTTTTATGATAGTGTTTATCACAGACCATATTTATCTATCATTTTTTCATGATAAGGTTTCTTTGTAGGCTAGGGCTTCAATTTAAAAGATATAAATATTTATAAGATATAGTATAAATAAGCGAATACTCGTCAGACCAACATCAGTTCTTGAATCGCTTTTAGTTTGAAAATATCTGTTTATATCAAATTCATTAAGAAACACATTTAACAAAAGTTCACTAAATTTTTTGGAATTCCGGCAACAGTTTGTGTACATTTTCACTTATTGTTTTCACGATGTCGGACGTTGAGTGGGGTAAGTTAAAAGTGATAACGAATTTAGGTTAATAGTTTGGTGTAATATGTGCCGGATTATTTATAAATTATTAACAAATGTGTTTTATTTTAAGATGCTGATGAATATATTCCTCCACCGGTTACATCCGCAAGAGCTGTTACAGACAAATGGGAGGGAGAGGACGAAGAAGAGGATGTGAAAGTAAGTTTTAATTGCTCAAATTGTTTGGTTATGAAATCACCATCTGGGTGGACTCCAATTTTGTAATAGAATTGTTGATGAAATTCAGATTTTGCTTCACGATCTCCCTAGACTGCACTCTATATAAATAACCAGTTTGATTCTAATTTTTATTATTCAACCTGTTAAGGTGTAAAACATTACCATACTATTATAAATTCATCCTTTTCAA
Organism: Armadillidium nasatum; assembly: GCA_009176605.1. NCBI lineage: Eukaryota > Metazoa > Arthropoda > Malacostraca > Isopoda > Armadillidiidae > Armadillidium > Armadillidium nasatum. The sequence goes on along the minus strand of SEYY01020462.1, from coordinate 68,769 downwards.
AATAAATTTACTGCAAAGTAACTGGTTTTGATAAGCATTGTGAGAAGAAAAAAATCACATGTAACACAGGTTTATCAAATATTTATGTAAAAATTTAGTCCATCTACCCATCTTTATATATTTTAATTATATATTGAAAATATAAAGATAATATATGCCAAAATGCATTACACATACCACATTTAAGAGCAGAAAACTAAATACAGCACATAAAGTAAAAAAAAAATTTAAAAGATAAAAATATTTATTCATTGAATAAATAGCTACCATATTTTAGCTATCTGTTGTTCATTTTTCCTATTTAATATATAGTAGCATTGCTGTTTACCAGTTTTCTTGAAGGAAAAATTAAAATAGACTGAATTAAAGCAATATTTTATATATAATATATATATATATATATATATATATATATATATATATATATATATATATATATATATAGGCTTAAGTTAAGAAGTTGACTGACCTTATATATCAATATTTTTTTTAATATTTTGAAATTTCAATTTTAATCTATATTTTAAAATTTTGGTAATAATTGATCTGGCACGAACCTCTCCTATTTTCACTATATTGAAAATATGAAGTCAAAATATGTTTAAATGCATTCTACATATACTTTCTTGGTAAAGGTGTAGATTGTTTCTGACTTTCGATTGTCCAAAAATATCGATAATCGAAAATATCGAAGAGGCCTAACCTAAACAAGAACGTTGGGGAGAATTAGAGGCTATTACAGCAGACATACACACAATTATTACTTACTTTGTAGCAGAACCTAATTCGACTTATCATAACCTGAACTACCGAAGTTGCCGTAAAAGAGGCCTAACCTACACAAGAACATTGGTATGACATACTAGCCTAGGACCATAAAGAAATTATAGGTATAAAAGTATCGATTAATTAAAATAAAATTGATATAAAAAATATCGAAAGTCAGAAACAATCTACACCTAAGCCACTTTTCTTTAACGGATGAGTAATATAAATAAAAAAGAAAGTATTAAAATAAAAGAAAAAACTGAATTTTTACTCCAAATGGGGAAACAATTGTTCTTCGACTGGCTTTGGTTTGTACAAAAATACCAAAATCAATTGAATAACAGGTTGCCATATTTCTCCTTCGACTTCCGTTATTTTTTCTGCAATGCACTGTAAGACAACCTTTGATATATGGAAATAGGATATTTCAAAACTGATATATTGATGCAGATTTGTTGAAATGTGTATTATTATTATTATTATTTAGCATTCATTTCATTATTATTATTATTATTTACTTTTTTAGCATACTTAATTCAACTTATCATAACCTGAATGACCGAAGATTGCCGTGTGATACAGGCCTAACTGATTGATGGAACGATTGATACAGTAGGCCTGTATGCCACGGCAATGTTCCATCAATCAGTTAGGCCTGTATCACACGGCAAACTTCAGTCATTCAGGTTATGATAAGTCGAAGTAAGTATGCTAGAAAAGTAAATAATAATAATAATAATAATAACAGGCATAAATGAAATGAAAGGTAAATAATAATAATAATATAAATATCAAAAAATTGTATTGATATGTCGATGTTTCTATATATCAATATGGTGGTGGTGATAAAAATTAATATATATATATATATATATATATATATATATATATATATATATATATATATATATATATATATATATATATATATATTAGTAGAAAATCTAAATAAAGGATTTATTTTTTATAATTCATAATCTTAACTTATTATATTTTCCTATGTTCCTATTATATATATATATATATATATATATATATATATATATATATATATTATATATATATATATATATATATATATATATATATATATATATATAGGTAAAATAATAGGGCACAAATAAATTTACTCTATAAACTACCCTAACTATAACCTGAGCCAAAAATTACTTTAAAATGATAAAATCATAAAAAGATGAAAAAGAGTAACAATTAACCAAAACTTAGTATGTTAAAAACTGAGCTTTCGATCTCAACATCCAGAGATCTTTATTCAAGGTAAGCAAAGAAAGAGAACTGAAACATCTACTCCAAGACGAAGACTCAAACAAATTTTGTACAAAAATTAAGAAGAAAATGTTTTTACCAAAATATTTTTGTAAAACTTTTTATCTTTTATTAAATTATTCAAAATATCAATTTTCATTTCACCAGGGGACTGATTAAAATTATTAGTATTTTTAATGATTAAAGATTCTAAAAACTTTCTATCAATATTTTGGCAAGAAAATAGCAACTTTGCCGACCTTATATCAGTAGTGATTTTTTTCTTCTCTGTGCTGATGCAACACTGAGCTACGATCATCACACCTCAGACTATGGTCATGTTGATAAACACGTCTTTTAAAATCATTAGTTTCTCCAAAATACCCACCATCACAATTCCTGCAACCTATTCTATAGACATCTGTATTCTCATTTTTATCTGACAAACATGATTTAAATTTAAATTTTCTTTTAAGAGTATTAGGGGCAGATTGTACAATCGTTACCATGTTTGAGAAAAGTCTTTTTCCATCTTGACCCCAAAATTAAAAGGAAAAAATCATATTGATATAAGTTTGGCAAAGTTGCTATTTTTTTGCCAAAGTAATGATAACAAAGTTTTTAGAATCTTTCATCATTAAAAATACTAATAATTTTAATTCGTCCCCTGGTGAAGTGAAAATTGATGATATTTTGAATAATTTAATAAAAGATGAGAAGTTTTACTAAAATATTTTGGTAAAAACATTTTCTTGCTAATTTTTATACAAAATTCCAAACAAAAAAAAATTTGTTCGAGTCTTTGTCTTGGAGTAGATGTTTCAGTTCTCTTTCTTTGCTTAATTTAAATAAAGATCTGGTGTTGAGATCGAAAGCTTGGTTTTTAACATACTAAGTTTTAGTTAATTACCCTTTTTATCTTTTTATGATTTTATTGTTTTCAAGTAATTTTTGGCTCTTAGGTTATAGTTAGGGTATTTATGGAGTGTGTATATATATATATATTATATATATATATATATATATATATATATATATATATATATATATATATATATATATATATATATATATATATATATATATATAGGTAAAGGTTAAGAAGTTATCTGACCTTCAATATTTAGAAAATACTGTATTGATATATGGAAACCGATATATCAATGCAAATATTTGACATTTGTATTATTATTTAGCTTTCATTTCATTTATGCCTAAATATTATTATTATTATTACTATTATATATTTAGTTTTCTAGCGTACTTAGTTTGACTTATCATAACCTGAATGACTAAAATTTGCTGTGTGATACAGGTCTAACTGATAGAAAGAAATTTCAAAATATCGATATACAAGGTCAGACAACTTCTTAACCTAAGCCACACACACACCATACTCATATATATATATATATATATATATATATATATATATATATATATATATATATATATATATATATATATATATATATATATATATATATATATATATATATATATATATAGTGTAATAGCAGTAGGCCTGTATCCCATGGCAATGTTCCATCTATCAGTTAGGCCTGTATCACACAGCAAACTTCAGTCATTTAGGTTATGATAAGTCAAACTAAGTACTCCACAAAACTAAATAATAATAATAATATTAATAGTCATAACTGAAATAAAAGCTAAATAATAATACAAATATAAAAAATTTGCATTGATATTAGTTTGAATATATATGGATATTTCCATATAGGAACATAGGAAAATAGAGACAGTTAGAAGCCACAAGGGCCTATCGAGACTGTCCCAGTCCAAACAAATAATAACAATATTAATATAAAAAATAAAAAAAAAAAAAAACTTTTAACATATATTATATATATATATATATATATATATATATATATATATATATATATATATATATATATATATATATATATATATATATATATATATATATATATATATTATTATATAATAAAACAAAACCACCACTAGATGAAATATCAAATTTACAATCAAAGATGTTTCTCTTCACCCTCAGATCATCATCAGTTCTGTATAAAGATAATAATAAATGAACAGGATGAATAATAATTTCTATTACACAATAAGCAACAATGTTTATACATGTGTGTTTGTGTAATGGTTTGTATATTTATATGTTATGATAGTATGTATATGTATGCACACATTTGTTACCTGCTGGCATGCATATGTGATTGTGTATATATGTGTGTGTGTGTGTTTTTTTTTTTTTTTTTTTTAAACCTCTGATTGCCAGAGGCCTACGAAATTTCCACCAGAGAAATGAGCAAATCGGGATCCTGGTCAGATTGAAGGCCAACATATTCCAAAACATGGCATTTGAGTGTGTGTAAGAGAGGAAATTGGGAAAATAGATGAAGGGAGTGTGTTCCAGATTTTACCAGTAGAGTACATGTAAGATTGAGCATAGCGGTTAAGCCTGGGGTCAGAAAGTTGGACAGAAGAGATTATGTAGAAAGACATGTTGCATGAGCTCTTCTCAAAGGAGGAAGTATGCTATGAGAGAGTTTGGAAGAGCAGCGTCCATTGTAATATTGATAGTATAGAGAGAGTGATTCAACATTTTAACGGGCAGAAAGAGACTGGAAAGAATTCGTGAGAGTAGGAGAGTTGATAAGACAAAAAGTCCTAGACTCCACCTTTTCAAGGAGAGCTGTATGAGTGGAACCTCCTAGATGTTGGAGCCGTACTCCATACAGGGATGAACAACACCCCTATAAAGAGCAAGCAACTTGGTTGGTTTGAAGTTCTGAAGGCGCCTCAAAACACCCAGCCTCTTAGAAGCTTATTTATAAAGAGAAAAATGTGGTCTTTCCAAGAAAGATCACTAGAAAAAGAAGCATCAAGAATATTTAGGAGAGATGATGAAGATATCATAGTTGTGTGGTAGATTGTGTCAATTAGAGAGGTGGAGAAATTGAGTTTTTGAGGTATTGAAAATGACCATGTTTTCTCTGCCCCAATTTAAAAGGTGAGATAGATCAGAGGTTAGTTGCTCCAAGGCTACCCTTTTTGTATCTTAACTGCAGTTGGGAGGGGTGCCTTTCAAACTGAAAAGAGTAATGAAGTGTGGAGCCATCAGCATAGGAATGGATAGGAGATGAACTAATAGAGGGTAGGTCATTGATGAAAAGCAGAGAAAGTGTTGAGGGTAGGACAGTTTCTTGAGGAATTCCCCTATTAGTAGATTTATAGGATGAATGGCAGCCATCTACATCATCTGCTATAGAACGACAGGAAAGGAAATCAGAGAGAAGAATAGATTCTGAAAGAGTAAAGTTTGCAAATCAAAGCTTTGTGAAAGACTCTATTGAAAGCTTTTGATATGTCCAGCACAACAGCAAAAAATTCACCAAAATGCCCAAGAGCGGAGGACCAAGAGTCAAAGAGAAGGGAGAGAAGATCACCAGTAGAGTGTTTCTTACGAAAGCCATACTAACAATCTGAGATAAGATTAGAAGAATTGAGAGGTTTTCAAATCTTCCTGTTAAGGATAGATTTAAAAACTTTAGAAAGAACAGAGGTTAATGACATTGGATGATATTGGGTTGAGATGCGTCCCTCTTTTTGATCACAGGTTGAATGAGTTCACTTTACCATCAAGAAGGGAAGGTTGAAGTAAAAAAACATTGACTAAATGGTTTACCAAGGCAGGGTGCAAGCTCATAAGCACAAGTTTTGAGAACCAAAGGAAGGATACTGTCAGGATCATATTAATTCTTAGTGTTAAGCTCAGAGAGTGTAGAAATTACATCTTTAGAAGAAATTGCAATTTTAGGCATAAATGAGCTGGAGGGGGTTGAAGGAGTAGGAACAGCTCCGGAATTGTCTATGGTTGAATTAGAGGGAAAAGTGTGAGTGAAGAGTTCAGCTTTAGAGGAAAGCAAAATGGCAGTTGAACCTTCAGAAGATACTAGAGGAGGGAAAGAGGAAAAAACAAAGTTATAGTTTACTTTTTGGCAAAATGCCAGAAAGAGCTTGAAGAAGAGGAACCAGAAAGATTATTGCATTTTCTATGGAGAAGAGAGTTTTTAGTGTTACAAATTATAGATTTTGCACGATTCCAGGATGAAATGTAAGTTGCGTGAGTTTCTGGAGTTTGAAGACAATGGTAATCCCTGAAGGCAGCATTCTTGCTGCAGATAGTGCAAGAACAAGCCAAGTTAAACCAAGGTTTGTTAGGTTTAGTAGAAGAATGTACGCTTCCATGCCAAAGAGAATCACCTCGGTTATGCGCTGTGCACACTCTGAGGGTCCCCTCACATGGAAAATCAGAAAAATACAAACACAAGTCAGACCAATTAATGGCACTGAAATTCCAGAAATGTCTTCCTGCTGAGACGGGGGGCCATTCTTACAGAAAATTTGGAGACAGAACAAGATGATCAAGTATGTTTGATTGTTTTGTTATCTTTATATAGAACTGATGATAATACAAGGGTGGATCAAAACATCATCATTGATTTTAAATTGAATGTTTCATCTTGTGCTGGCATTGTTTCATTTTAAGAATTAAGTTCTTCAGGGATATATATATATATATATATATATATATATATATATATATATATATATATATATATATATATATATATATATATATATATATATATATATATATATATATATATATATATATTAAAATAAAATAAAAGGAAATTTATCAGACATATTAGCTTTATTTAAAAAATTTTACTTTGAAATACTTTTGCTTCAATTGAAATTGTAAGGATTACTGAACCTATCATCAAAATATAATTGTCTTCAAAAATATTCTGAAGTTTACTTAAGTAGGAAAGTAGAAGGCAGTGTATTCATAATCCTGTAAAATAGTCTATTTAAGCAAATGTTTTCTATATTGTTAATTTGAATTTATTTAGGAAATAATAAGGAAATTAGGAAATATTTTAAGGAACAAAAAATTTCAGATACAGCTTATAGGTACCATATGGTATTGATGTAACTTTTAAAAAAAATAAATAAATTCCATTTATTTCAATCAGGATTAGTATTTAGTAATACATTTGCCTGTGAGAAGAAATTTGGATAACCAAATGTTTGGGAAAAATTTGGCATTTAAAGTTTATGAATTGAAAAGAGCTTTAAATAGAGACGCTTAAAGGTACTTGCATGTATTTTAAATTAGAAAGTTATCAAAATTGGTAGAAAGCTCTGGGAATTCAAATGTATTTTCTAAAAAAGAAGATATCTGGTAAGGTACCTAAATAAATCAGATTTCTGTAGGTGATGATAAAGGAAAGAGAGGCCTAATATGGTGGAGATAAAAAAGGTCAGAAAAGGTAGCTAAAGTAACAATTGAAGTAGAAGCATTTGTATTTTGGAGCAGAAATTAAGCATGATTTTTATATCAGTTATTTGTGGAAGGAAATCAATTAAAAGTTTTTGCCGAAAATGGATGGTAGGACATTGGAAAACACTTTGAAGTCATACACAAGAGTATGTAGCAAAAGATTGGAAATAGATATAGTAGCAGTTTTTAGAAAAGTTAATGATATAGTATGGCACGGAAGAACAAATTGCTGATAACTTAGCTAAAAATGGAGTAGGTGAGAAAATAAATGATACATGCAAAGGGAGGAACGGTAGTGATTTAATAAATGAATCATAGAGAGTGAAAGGATTCTTATTGATATTTACTGTGTCAGTATCAGGCTACTCCTTTGTTTAAGTCTACTATTCTATATTGAAGAAAATAAGCTTGCTGTTTTTATTATTTTATTTGTATAAATTTAAAAATGTATAAAGTTGGATAAAAATAAGTTGTTATAAGTTACATTTTTATTTTTTATTTTTTTCATATATGTGTTCATATATTCTTTTAATCATTTTTTTTAAGAGTATAAATAATAAAGAAAATTTGACTCCAGTTAAGCCTAAGGTTTATTGGATGAAAAAGTAGTTATTTCTTATAACTGCTTTCACTTATTATTATTATTGTATGTGGTTCCTTCTGTTTGACATTTACCTATTTATTTTTAATTTTATATATATAATATATATATATATATATATATATATATATATATATATATATATATATATATATAATATATATATATATATATATATATATATATATATATATATATATATATATATATATATATATATATATATATAAAATTCCTATTTAATAATGGAAGCATTCTGCACAGTTACTAGAAATTTTCCAAAATATAAGTATACACTAAAAGACAATATTTTGTCAATTTCAGGAGAGCTGGGAAGATGATGAGGAATCCAAAAAAAATGATCTTGAAAATCAGACTACTTCTACTACTGCGAAAAAAAAGAAAAAGAAAATAACAGAAATTGTAGCTGAAAAGGAGGTACGGTATATGCATGTGTTTATATTAATAGGAAATGGTTGGCTGATTTTCACTGGACATTTTCATCCCCTTCATACTAGTACGTTTTTCCCCTTTGGAAATTGAATGGAGATTTTTCCTGATCAAGTGCATTAGTTTTGCAGATTATTTAGATTCAATAGCAAAGCTTACTATATATCTGATTCAAATCCAGACGAGTGGACTATCTGTGGCAGAAGCAAGTTTAGACAGAATGTGATATTTGTATGTTGGAATAGTGTGGACTGTTGTTAATGTTGATTATTTTTAGTGATTTGTTGATATTGCTATTTTGTTTTGTACACCTTACCATAAACTAATTAAAATTACATAAAATCTGATGCACATGGTAATTTTTAGTGTCATTCAAGTAACTGCATCTGATGCCCCAAGCTCGTTTAATATCCTGCTGTATACATTTGGGGACAAGAAGTAAACTTCTAATCTTAGCCCACTCAACCACAATATATATATATATATATATATATATATATATATATATATATATATATATATATATATATATATATATATATATATATATATATTATATATATATATATATATATATATATATTATTAAAATTATAATTGGTAGTTGCCAGTTTAAAAATTATTCTCGTTAAAAAAGAGGCTAATATTTCTGGAGACTGGTGGTTAAAGTCAGAGGTTGCCAGTTTTGAATTCTATCACTTTTTTATGATGCTTCGTGCTGTCTAGATCATTTGTTCCTCGACCTCTCGATAATTCATAGTGTAAACTTATTCAAATTTCGTTTGAGTGTTTATCAAAGAGTTCAAAGTTGCATTTAAATTTACTGATAGAATATTCTTGGTGATTGGCCGATTGCTTGCCGTGTTGTTCATTCGTTTATTCTGTCAAATAACAGGCAGGTAGTTGGTTTGAAGCCAAGGGTATTCTTGAAGTTATATAAGTTGCATTCAGAGCCTTTCGCGTTAATATTTCATATTCGTCAAATCTTTGAAAGCTCTGTTTGTTAACTGTAAACTACATATTCTTGGAGGCTTAGAACGGGTTTAATTTATTCGTTTCGAGCAGTGAGAAAAGCACAATTTTTCTCAAAGCTTATTCTAGCGGTGTATCATCTCCGTTTATATAAATATTCTATATTTATATAAGCGACTAACCCTAGTCTCCAAAAGAATATTGCCTCCGAGAGATAACTAATAATCTAACATCTCAATATAGAGAGTCAACAATACTCCTTATATTGATTCTGCAAAAATCCTTACATCAGGATAAATTTTCACTCGCAAGTTGAGTGACATTAATGAAGTAATCTAATTGATTATTTTAATATATATATATATATATATATATATATATTATATATATTATATATATATATATATATATATATATATATATATATATATATATATATATATATATATATATATATATATATTTATAAATTTCCACTTTGCCGAATACCACTTCTCTTCTTCTAGACCTCATCTCTTGTTCTTAACTGAAACTCAGGTATATGAGGGCTCTGAAAGCAAACCCTACTCTGTTTTCTCCTGTCTCTATCCTTTTTTTCAGTCAAAGGCGGATGTTGCGCATGTGTGTGCAACGATGTTACCTATTACTCCTTGGTAATTTGGAGTCTTCTGAATTCTCTCCTTTATCGCTTAAACTTTCTTGCAACTCTACAACTAAATTTATTTGTTCTGTCTACTTATCTCCTAACTCTACATACTATAAAAAAAATTCTTTGACTATCTTGAACTCCAAAATAGGACACATTCTTTCTTCTTCTCCTTTCTCCAAAATTATCATTTTAGGTGATTTCATCGTTCACCACCACCAAACACTTTCATCTAGTTCTCATGATCCAGCTGTTGAATTCGCATACCACTTTTCTATCCAGAACAACCTTGAGCTGTTGATGCATATCACTGACCATCTTGGGGATGAACCCAACATTCTTGATCTTGTTTTAACTTCTTATCCTTCCTACACTGTTAAACTCTTTCCTCCCCTGAGTTCATCCGATCATCATCTTATCTTTGTATCTTGTCCTATCTCTTCAATTCTTTCACAAGAACAGCCCCCGCCTTCGGCTATGAGACGTTTCTGGCATTTCAGTGCCACTAACTGGTCTGACTTGCGGTTGTACTTTTTTGATTTACCATGGAATGATCAGTTTCTGTGGGAGGGGTCCCTTGGAGAGTGCAGAGCGCATAACTGAGGTGATTCTTTCTGGCATGGAGACGTACATTCCATATTCTTTCCCTTCTACTAAACTTAACAAACCTTGGTTTAACTCTGCTTGTTCTCGTGCTATCAGCCGCAGGGATGCTGCATTCAGGGATTACCGTCGTCTTCAAACTCCAGAAACTCGTGCAGCTTATATTTCATCCAGGAATCGTGCAAAATCTATTCTCCGAAAGACCAAAAACTTATTTCTCCTTTTAAAATCCAATAATCTTTCTGGTTCTTCCTCACGCCCTTCTGGAATTTTGTCAACTTTAATTTTGTTTCTTCTTCTTTCCCTTCCTTTAGTTTCATTTGACAGTACAACTGCCGTTTGCCTTCCTCTAAAGCTGAATTCTTCACTCAAATTTTTGCCTCTAAATCGACCTTAGACAATTCCGGAGCTGTTACTACTTCTCCTCCAACTCATTTTTGCCTAAAATTGAAATTTCTTCTAAAGATGTCATTTCTGTTCTCTCTGAGCCTAACACTAAGAAGACATACTGTCCTGATGGTATCCCTTCTGTGGTTCTCAAAACTAGTGCTTCCGAGCTTGCACCCTGCCTTGGTAAACTTATTTTGTCTGTCTTTTTACTTCAACCTTCCCTTCTTGGGTGTTCTGAGGCGCCTTCAGAATTTCTTCACCTCATCCCAGTTGCTTGCTCTTTATAAGGGTGTCGTTTGCCCCTGTATGGAGTATGCCTCACACATCTGTGGTGGTTCCACTCATACGCTTTCGTACTCGTCTCATGCTTTGAAAAGGTGAAGTCTAGAACTCTTCGTCTTATCACCTCTCCTTCTCTCACTAATTCTCCCCAGTCTCTTTCTACCCGTCGAATTGTTGCATCGCTCTCTATACTATCGCTATTATAATGGACACTGCTCTTCTGAACTCTCTCATCGCATACCTCCTCCATTGAGAAGGGCTCGTGCAATTCGCCTTTCTACACAGTTTCATCCTTTCTCTGTCCAACTCTCTGACCCCAGACTTAACCGTTATGCTCAATCTTACATGTACTCTACTGGTAAAGTCTGGAACACTCTCCCTGCATCTATTTCCCCAACTTTCTATGACTTACGCACTTTCAAACTCCGTGTATTGGGACATGTCGACCTTTAATCTGACCATGTTTCTAATTTTATCAATAACTGGTTGAAATTTTAGTAAGTGATTAATATATATATATATATATATATATATATATATATATATATATATATATATATATATATATATATATATATATATATATATATATATATATATATATATATATATATATATATATATATATATATATATATATATATATATATATATATATATATATATATATATATATATATATATATATATATATATATATATATATATATATATATATAATTTAGAAAAGGCATCTTCAAGAATTAGAACGACGTCAGAAAGAGAAAGAGCAAGAAAGACGCAATCAGACCCCAGAAGATATTTTAGCAGAAAAATTAAGATTACAAAAAATTCAAGAAGATGCAGACCTTCAGTTAGCCTCAGAATTAATGGGTGAAAAAGAAAGTAAGTTATTTCTTGTAATAACGCTAGTATTATTATAATCATTAATATTATTATTAGTTATTAGTAAAATACTATTAATAACTTTTAAAGTTCGTTTTATAGTTTTATAATAATAGTTTTTATGAGAGATTAAAATGTTATGAATATAACGCTGAAGTTTGCTTTTTAATTTGAATATTAAAATTTCTTGTTTAATTTACAGAAAGTGAACCAGAATCCTTAGACGCCTTCGATCTTTCATCTAGTAGTGGTTTGAGTGAGTTTAGGATAGCATTTACCAAAAAAATAAAAACTATAGACCGTTTGGAAAAGAGACCTTTTTATGTTACTTTTGTTGAAGATGTTTGTAGAGATTTATGTGAAAAACGTAAGTGAAGATTTTTATTTATTTATTTTTTTGATAGATTTATGATATAATTTAGTGTCCGTACCATTGGCTTTTCAGCTTGATACGTTTTTTGTTTTATTTTTGTTTTAGTGGAAACGGAAGATATAAAGAGGGTAACAACAATATTAAATTCATTATACAATGAAAAGGTTAAAGCAAATAAACCTGTTAAAGGTAAAAAGAAAGGAGCTGGGAAAGCAAAATTAAATGTTGGACAAGGAGCTATTGCGGTAAGCAACTCTATTATCAATAAGTTTAATTCTGAATAATTTATTAATGTACCATTGAATTGCTAACTACCATATCTACTTTTAAGTTTTTTTACATATATATTTTGAGAAATAGTTTTATTATGGTTATGAAATCTTTCTATTTTTTTTTTTTTTTTTTTTTTTTTTTTTTTTTTCTCTCAGGATCAAGTTGCTAATAATTTTGGGTATGACGACTTCGATGAATATGACGACTTCATTTAGTGTAGCTTTAGATTAGATCTACTATTAAATTAATCAAATGTTCCCCGCGTTTGTTATTTTTGTATATATTTATCCACTATTTAAAGTTCTCATGTGTTATTCGAGGAATGTTTTACCTGTTGATGACGGTTTCCTTTCTTTTTATTTATAACATTTTTATACTTCTAATTTTATGCTACACTATTTCAGTGTGTTAGAATTTTATTTCGATTAACATCGTCATCTTAAGAGTTATATATATGCATTCTTGAGTTGTCAAGAGGAATATTTATATTAATTCTTTTACCTATGTTCAGTGCATATTTTCTTTCATTTAAATATCAGGGATGTCCTGGGGTTATTTGGGAGAGCATTGTAATTGTGTGGTGCTCATATAGGCTATCTATATATCCGCATGCCTTAACCTTATATAAAATTTATTGAGTCATTGCCTGTGGTAAAATGTTATGAAAAATGTAAAAACGATAAAGTATTTTATATAATTTTAGTTACTTTATATAAAAAAATTGATATTAAACTAGAATTTTTTTCCAGAGTTTGAATGATATAATTTTCGAAGGGAAAAATATATTGCATAATAAAATTAGTTTTGTACTCTAAAGCATCACCTTTTTTATGGCACTTTAAATGGATGCTGATCTTTCATAATTATTTTAAGATGAAAATCAAAATAGCATTCGTCGCGACATTTTGGAATATATATATTTGTGCAATTTAATTTGGGTTTTAATTGGTAATAACGCTTTGGTCTATCATTGGTTCAAATTTTTTCACCAAAATCCTGCATTTGAGATTTGGAAACTGCAGATACATGGATGTTTAATTTATGTATTCGCATAAATGTTAAATAAGATTAAAAGTAAATTGGATTTTGGAAATATGACTACGGTATACAAAATCCACATTTTCTGTACTAGAAACTTTGCATTTATATTTAAAAGGTTCTTCATGTTGTTCCTGACATTAAATACACACCCTTTCATGTAAATATTGTAAGTTGTGAAGACATTTGGAAGTATTCATAGTTTCATCAATCTATATCTATATTCAGGAATTTTGATTTTTTGCACAGTATTTTAATGACAGTCACAAATATTCAGTTAATGTAAACTGGTTCATTTGTGTATTTTTTTTTCCTTAAATTTTCATGCTTATTTTTATATGACTTAAAAGAGTTTTAGTCAAGGACTCCATTGTTCCCAGTCTTCTGACCCAGTTTGTCCTGATTGCCTTGATTACCACCCATTGGTTCCTACATGCCGGATTTCCTTTATAATCTCATATTTTCATCACCGAATTTCCATATATAAAGTTTCACTTTTGAAGTTACATCAAACTCTCGAGCATATAGATGGTACAACCTTTCTAAAACTTTTAAGTACTAAGTATATTCTTCCAGTGGCCTATAGTAACATTAATGGATTCAAATTTACAAACTATTGATTTCACAACTAAATATTCTGAATTTGATTTTTCTTATAGTTGGGTGAAAGTCTTATATTTATTCTTTTAACATCTCGTCACCATTTTCATCTTTGTCATTGCTTTTCTATTTAATTTCCCAAAATTTGTGTGGTTTTATTATGAAAAGAAGCGTGTATTGTAAGTATATCATTGGACAATCTTCCCACTGAACTATGTTTTCATTTTCTTACTCCCTTAAGAATATGTCAATACAGAAAGCAAATCAGTCTGATTACAATAGAGTGGCAAATTTCCTTTGACAGGATGAACTATATTTTTTAAAAGTTTGGTCTATCTTCAGTAAATTTACACACATTTTTAAATGCCTAATGGTGACTGTAAATTCCATTCAACCTGGGACCAGTACCTATAATATGGATAATGATTCTCTTGTTCTTATATATGCTCTTAAGAATTTAATGAAGGCTTAATGTCTATCGAGGTAGCCATTTTAGCTTAAGTGTAGTGATTTTAATCAAAAGTGAGTGAGTAAAATTCAAAAGATCAATATTCTTCTTAACCTACGTAAGCAAAACCTTAAGCACTGTATATATGGAAAGTTTCACGAAATCTGATTTGATCTTAGCTGTCTCATCACGAACACAAGTAGTATTAAGGCAAACTGATCACACATTTTTCATTCAGTAGTATTTTCTTTATGGTACCGAAACTATTGCAACTCCTTTGGTAATATTATTGAACTTTCAAGATTTTCCAGTCCAGACATTCAAAGTTTTTTGCGAAATTTTGATTTGGGAATCAGTTGGTGCGGTCTTATTACATTTTTAGAATTACGGTCTTGCATTACATTTCTCAACAAAAGCATTTTATTGGTAACTTACACATGACCTGTACAACACGAGTTAAGGAAAGTTAATCCCGAAATCGAACTAAAGGGCATGACCAGATAGTGTTTGAAAGTTTGCAAGTCAAAGGAGCCTGGAAAATTAGAAGGGAAAGTCTTCCAAATTTCACCAGTAAAACACGAGAATATATAGCAATTAAGCCTGAAGTAAGAGAAAGGTTGACTTGTGGAAAGGAGGAAGCATGAGGGCTCCTCAAAGGAGAAGGATGTAATTAGACCGTTCAGAGGAACGGTGTCTCCATTATAACCGCGATAGTTTAAAAAAAAAAAAAAGTTTCACATCACCTCTCACGGGCAGAGCCCTGTTCAAGGAATGGGGAGGGTGTTAGACCAATTTAAGTGCAGACTGCACCCCTTGTGCTACGTGGCCGTTGTAAAGGGGAAAGTATAAGAGTAGACAGTTTCCTCGATCATTTACGGCGGTAGTACCTATAGAAAACAGACCAGGAACCAACGTCACGTCGCAAAGATAAAGGGTAAAGTGAATTAGAAAGAGCTGAACAATTTAAGTCTTTAAGCCTTTGACTTAACTCTATGCAAAAGGCGGATGAAACCTGAGCCACCCCAAGTATACCAGTACTCTATTCAAGGGTGGATGAGGTCCTTGTATAATTAGAGTAACTGCAAAGAAGTAAAAAATTCTCGCAGTTTAAACAAAGTTCTTAGCTTTTTTTGAATCAGCCCTAGCAACCATTGTGATGTGAGGTTTCCGACATTTTTTTGTTTATGTGAAGGCCAAGGATGTTTATATTGGCAACGGGAGACCATCGAAAGAAATAGAAAAGTTAGGTGTCTTTGTGAGGTAGATTTCAAGTTGAGACGACCCCACTGGGAAATTCTATCCAGATCAGTAAGATTGGAATCGGAAATATGAAGACGAGAGGCAACTCTAGATACAAAAGAGGGAATTGAAATGAGTAAAAGAATGGAGGGTCGAGTCATCGGCATATGAATGGATAGGGTTAAATGAGATTAAAAGTAGAAGTAGAGTAGGAGACAAGACCAAGACGAACCTTGAGGACCACCACTATTGACAGGAAATGAAGGAGTCGCCCCATCAACAACAACCGAAAAAGAGTAAATCAGAATGAAGCCATAGTTTGTTGGTCAGAAAGAGTTTGAAGGGCTCTGAGGACAGAAGTATTGAAAGGCAAAATCCCAGACTCTATCCATTCACGAAAATTACAAAATGAAGAAGTACATCGGTAAAACTACTCCAGAAATGGAAGTCAAATCCACCACTTTTGGAAGAAAAGTGGAAGAAAGCAATTGGCAATAGTGATCATTTATTGTAAAATATTTTAATTTCATAAATTTAAATTTTTAAACCTCACTTATGGGAGAGGTAAAGAAAGCAAAAATTATCAAATATAAAACAAAATATGCCACAACAATTGTCTTACCTTAAAAAATGGTCGCTATTACAAGTATATCTGAGGCTACCGTTAAGAATTCTTTATGCTTCTTTCTTCAGTTAGATGAAGAGGAATCCCTCTATGGAGGATGTTTTCATGCAGGGTATCCAAGAGATGAGTACTAATATTAATTCTTGAAATATTCATGTTAGATACTTTGATGTTCGTTGTTTAGAAAAGGCGCTTAATAATCTTTAAATTTTTCCAATTTAGCAAATTTTGGTTCTTGTTTTTACTAATTTTGCATCTGGCTAGACCGTTACTAGGCATACCTTAAAGGCTTATTTTTTAAACCGAGTTTTATTATAAGTTTGAGACTGGATGTTAAGAGTTTTTAGTTTCATTAAAAATAATTTTAATTAGCATTTCCTTACTCTAGAAAAATTTCAACTTTTATTATCATATAAGTAATGAATTCATATAAAGATGAGATATTTACGTTCTCCAAAAGAAGTTGACAATTCGGCCGAGGCACCAGTCCCATCACTGGAAACGGGCAAATCCAAGCAATGGAGAGAGAACGAATGAACATAAAAACAAGAAATATAGAGACAGTAATTAAGAAGTCACAAATCTATCGATACTGACCCAGTCAAATTAATATAAATAATTTGTCTAACCAAATATTTAACTAAATGTGTAAATAAACTTGGTTATCTTTAGAAGATTCATGACTTTTCTCCGAAGCTATATTTGTGGTCGCCATTTTTAATTGTTAAAAATACGATGTGAATAGAGATTGTGATGTATCAAAATAGAACGGAGTGCCTACTGAATATCGTAATTACTTTGTTGGTTTGAAGGTATTTTAATCAAACCAATCCTAAAAATCTTGCCCATTTTATGAGAAATCACGATTTTTTATTTCACCATACATGGCTATAAAGTTTACACTTCTAAATGCAATTATCTTTAGTATTTGCTGTTACTGGACATAATTCTCGTTTCCAGTTGGAGGTTAAGCAAATAAATTTACAAGTCTGCTTGAAAAGTGTGTAAATTAAAATTTTCTTCCTAATGGAAATAAACACTAAACAATCTTTTTTTAGACGTCTGAAAACGACACAGCTGTGATACCCATCATTGCGAAACAATTTTGATTTTTTTTTTTTTTTTTTTTTTTAAATAACAGCCTTAAAATATTTACGATTTCAAGCATGTCCTGTTTAAATAGTTATAGTTACATTTCAAAACGTATATTAATTTAGTGTTAATTATATCGGGTACAATGCTTAATATGCCGCAGACAATTCGAGAATTCCAAATTTTTATTATTTTTATTTTTTTTTTTTTTAAATTGCAATGATTAAAAGCAATTAAACAAACGAACCTTTCACTTCGCAAAAAAAAAAAAAAAAAAAAAAAAAAAAAAAAAAAAAAAAAAAAAAAAAAAAAATTTTTTTTTATTCATTTCAAATCCATAAATTTATAAAATTTCAAATTTATTTTTAAATATCAATAATAATCTATCACCATTACAGAATTCGAATAATGCCTACACAAATTTGACAATTGAAAAAAATATAACATTTCTAACTTTTTTTTTTTTCCCCCAAAAAAAAAAAAATTTACCCCTTTTAATAATAGATGCATCTCGTTTTATGAAAGGGAATGTGCTCCAACGCTTTAGCATTTTGGGACCTGTAATCCCATAAAAAGTAATCCACTTTTATTGAATTTATGTTCAAATTATTGATGCCTTCTTCCTCAAGAATCTTTCTTGCTCTTTCTACAATTAACTCTGTGACATAAATTGACAGACCTCTTATTTCAACCTAAAAATATATATATATATATATATATATATATATATATATATATATATATATATATATATATATATATATATATATATATATATATATATATATATATATATATATATATATATATATATATATATATATATATATATATATATATATATATATATATATTCGCGGTAGCTCAGTGGGTAAAGTCAGTTTTTCTCTGGCTTAGGGGAAAGAGGTTCGCCCCTCGTTCTCGCGTGTGTACTGCAAAGTATACAAATCGAGGCTCGAACCTCCGATCCAGTTACCTGAACGGACATAAAAAATTGTCGTTTGTAGGAGATTTTCTGTAGTTAATTAATTAATTACAGTTTACGGCAAAGTGTATTATTACGCTAATCTCAATACTCACACATCGCTTAAAAACATAGCCAACACTTACAACATTCCACGCTATTTCAACACATACAATATCACATTCTCTCTAAATTGCTCCTACAGAGAAGGTCGCCTATCAAGGATTTGAAACCACGCCCACCGGTGGAAAAAATAAACTTGATTGGTCTGTACCGGAGCAGGGTTTCCCTATCCAAAACCCAAATAATCTGTGTAACTTATCATCTTGGTCAGAAATAACATATAACTCAATTTCCCTGGCTAAGAACCACACTCCTCGAATAGGGCTCTGCCCGTGAGTGATGGTGATAACTTGAAAATAAAAAATAAAAAAAAAAATATGCAACATGTGCTCCAGAAAATTTAATTAATATTTAGTGATAATAAGGTAAAATGTTTTGGAGGTAAATAAACATTAGACGTAAAAACAATATACTTGCAAGGTAAACCGATAAATAGAGAAGTGTATCTGAACCCACCCAAGAAACAGAATGAAAGTTATTCGAAATTAAAGTATGGTTTGAAAAGGAGTATCAAGGTCTTGGTATGACACAGGAGTGACGGTATTAAAGTTATAAGGGGTAAGAAAATAACGGGGAATTGAGTGGCTGTATGAGTTCACATGAAGACGAATTCTGCTTTGAAGGAAATGAATCCTTCAAAGAAAGTGTAATAAAGATGAAGGAAAAATTGTAAATAGGAGATGAAGAAAAGAAATTCCAATACATAAGAGTGAATATTGTTAAAAATAATGATTTTTCATATTAACCAAAGTATATAGAAGGAATAGAGATACTTGAATAGGGGATGTTTTGGGAGCTCATTAAAGGTGAGATTACAGAGTATAAACCATTAAACGAACACACAAATTGGGTGGTTCAGCATACAAGACTGGATGTCATTTACGGAGAGTAGTTTAAGAAAGATACAACGGGTGTATGAAAAAAAAAAAAAAAGTGTATGAAAACGGTGAACAAAATGAAAAGGTTAATATTAAGATGGAAGAAATATAGGGTGAAAATTTAAAGTTTGAAGTATATGCTAAAGTTTTGCTTAGAAATATAGATTGAGCAAAATTCACCAAAAGGTTATAAATTCATTTAATAAAAAAGGAGAGAAATGTCCATTATTCTGAAAGTCTAGATAGGAAAAAGGGTAACCAAGGCCAAAATAGAAGCTGAAACAATTAGTATGGGGGAAAAGCAGTACTAAGACAAATTTGAAAAAAAACTAACAAATGAAAATTTATAAATTTTTTTCGAAACTTTACAACAAAATTTGGTATAAAACACTAAAATTTACTTCGAGTTCAAAATATAAGGTTAAGAACTGACATTGCAACATTGAGAAATTTATTTCTTTTAATGCTGTAATGTATACGATAAAAGGATATATAGGATAAAAGAAAATAAAAAGAGTTGACTGAGTTACTGCAAACATACTACTAGTTGACATTTTAAAATAGAGAGAGTTAAAGATACAGAATTGTCTCTTCTCAGGAATAAAAGCAGGAAGACAGGAGGAAAACGAAAGGAGAAATATACAAAATTGAAATAATTGAATCTCACTATAATTAATATTTTTATTTTGTTTTTAATGAAAAGAGAGAAAAAAAGTTATAAAAGAACTACGAAGAAGTTCGGATTTACTTTTTCTTTACTTTTTCTATACTATTTTTTTAGGAAGATTAACTTTCTTTTTCTTACATTTTCAGATGACATAAAAAGAATGTAACTCTGTTTTGTTTTAAAAACAGTTTCTGAAGTTGGTTATTTTAAATATTAATATAAAGAGATTAATTTAAATCAAGTAAACAAAATCATAAAAGAAAATAAATAAATTTATAAGGAATATCTACAGAAGAAATTCAAAACAACTCGAAAATATTTTTTAAAATTTGGAAGCAAGAAGGATATTCAAGAAAAAATATAGCAAATAATTTAAGTTCAAATAACGCACTGTCACAAACATATACCGACATTTTTACAAACATTATACAATTGTTGGTAGGAATTAGTCATGAGAAACAGAAGGTAAATGAGGAGGGGATTACTTAGTTGTTTTTACTGGTCTAAATTTTTCAATGCTAACGTCTAAAATCAAACTTTTCTTTTCAATAAATGGAACATCACAATAATAATGTCAACATATTTAATATCAATGTCCAGAAATTATATACAGCTGATCTATGAAAGATAAGAATTATTGAATTACAAAGTATCCTTCTTTATATGCTTGAAATTTTCAAGACAATATATTGTTGATCCTATTGCAATTTTACTTAATATACTTTTATTCTGTCAAAGAGATGGGTATAAAACTATTTTATTTCTCTTTTAGTTAAAGTATATATATATATATATATATATATATATATATATATATATATATATATATATATATATATATATATATATATATATATATATATATATATATATATATATATATATATATATATATATATATATATATATATATATATATATATATATATATATATATATATATATATATATATATATATATATATATATATATATATATATAATGACGGTACGATTAATAGTCATCGTCAACAAATGGCATATTTTTTCTCAATCGTCATTGTCAATTTTCTGCCGCTTGTTTTGACGGTTTTTTTTTACATATATTGGCTTACAAATATCTCTGTTCCACTTTCTTCTATTAAGTGTGAAAGTCTGTTTAGTAGTGGATGC
The DNA here is from genome assembly GCA_009176605.1 of Armadillidium nasatum. Classification (NCBI taxonomy): domain Eukaryota; kingdom Metazoa; phylum Arthropoda; class Malacostraca; order Isopoda; family Armadillidiidae; genus Armadillidium; species Armadillidium nasatum. Next base: position 47,084 of record SEYY01020462.1, on the reverse strand, counting down.
CAAATATACACTCTAAGACATCGAATTATCCAAGAAACTGAATTAAATATTTTATCAGCATCACAATTTAAGAGCTCTACATTTAAAGCACTAAAATTTTGCATGTCTGTCCATGTTCTCACATATTAAAGTTTTTAAAATCAGTATTCTGAAGATACTACAGGGTGTCCCACTCGCTCTCAGCCCCAGATATGCGCTTACAAAGTACTGGTCATAAGTTAATAAAATTTGTATATGAACATCATCAATGAGTTCCTAAATCATTTGGATGACGAAGAATCCCGTACTGGCTATTTTCGGCAAAAATGCGTCACTTCCTACACGTCCAACGCAAGGATGTACAAAATTCAGTCCTTCTTTGAAGATCCTGTCATTTCCAAGGGTTTTGGCCACCAAGGTCATCTGACCTTACCCAGTTGTATTTCTTCCCATGGGATGGGGCATATTAAAAGGGAAAGTGTTTCGAAACAAACCACGTACTCTCATGCAACCGAAAGACAACATTCGGAGGGCAATTGACACTGTGGCTCCCAATATGTTGGGTAGCAACCTTCCATAACATGAAAGAGCGTGTGCAGTTGAAGTTTCAAAAATTAATATACTTTTATTTTGTCAACAAAACAATTACTTATTACAAATATTTAATAGCATTCCTTGATGCGAATGGAGATCACTTCCAACACTTGTGATGTCAGCACGATTCTCATTGACCAAAGTTTGTTCGCTGTAAATTTTACTAACATTTGACTACTACTTTGATATCAAAAAGGCAATATCTGGGGCTGAGAGCGAATGGGACACCCTGAATAATACTGTATATTAAAATTACATATATTTACACATTCAAATAAAGAATAAAGAAAAGACAATTCTTCCATATTATAAAATTGCTATTTTTAAAATTATGAAAAATTTTTAAAATATATTTCTTCAATTTCATCGGCATTGTCAAATTTACTATCATCGTTGTCAAAAAATTCATAATCGTCCCATCTATATATATATATATATATATATATATATATATATATATATATATATATATATATATATATATATATATATATATATATATATATATATATATATATATATATATATATATATATATATATATATATATAATTACCTCTTCTCTTTCTCCTGTATTAAACAAATGGTCCTTGTTAAGCTTTTCCATCAAATTTTCTGAGTAAGAGAGAGCCCCAAAGTGTATGAGAGCCTGTGGTACTCTATAATCAGCAAACATGGATAGTTCATTTATATCATCAAAAGGTGATTTTTGGCCTTTACTAGTATGCAACAGATATATATCTGAAGCCAAAATTTGAGCCCTCTTCAAAATTGCAACTTCTTTTCCTTCATAAGTGTGAATATCTCTGTAACTTGGAAATTTGGATACTATGATCTCCACAAGTTTAATAGCACTACCATTGGATTCTTTTAAAACATTCTCAAAAGTACCGTTATAGTGTTCAAGTAATATGTTTCCAACTTCTGAGACTATTTCCACTCTCTTCTCCAACAATGGCATTGTTATATTTTTATTATCTGCTCGAAATATGTCCTTCATATCATCCAATGACAGTTTTGAATAATATTTAGGGTCATACATATGTTTACCTTCATCCATGGCTCTATTAACAGCTGCAACCATTGCAAGATAACCTGTAAGGGTCTATGTGTGTATATATGTATATATATATATATATATATATATATATATATATATATATATATATATATATATATATATATATATATATATATATATATATATATATATATATATATATATATATATATATATATATATATATATATATATATATATATATAATGTGTTTGCATATTAATAATTTAGTTATATTCCACTTAACTAATTATGAATTTATGGTACTACTGGTATATAAATTTAACGTTCAGCAAGAAAATATGTTTTAAAAAATTCTTACCTTCCCTTGGTATGATACTTGAAATTTTGGATCATTTTTCTGTGTCCAAAAGCTAAAATTCAAAGAATCAATTAAAAACACCCAATTATGAAGTTGTTCTATTGTTAGATCTTTGTTCTGAGGCATAAAATCATTCTGGAAAATTTAAAATTTTAATCAATTTTATAATTATTAAATTTCAAGCCTGTGTATATTTTTGTACGGTATTAGCATAACAAAATTTTAAAAGTAAAAATTTTTTTTTAATACCTGTATATGAGAATCAAATTTTCCTTCCTTGGCAGCAGAAATAATAACTTTGGCACATTTATTTATGCCATCTTGGTGAATGAAAACATCTTTAGCTTTAGAAGCTATAAATCTAGCACCTTCCTTTGGCATTAACATAATTTTTTAAATTTTTTCACCTTTTAAATATAAAATGTAAAAACATTGCAGATTCCCCTCCCTCCTCTCCCCTTCCCAAAAAAAATACTCTACACCAAGTTTCATATATATATATATATATATATATATATATATATATATATATATATATATATATATATATATATATATATATATATATATATATATATATATATATATATATATTATATATATATATATATATATATATATATATATATATATATATATATATATATATATAATTGATAGATTTTTTTTACCATTTTTGTTCATTTACCACACAATAAAATTGAGAGCAAGCAGAGTAATTAAGAAAACAATGGGCTATCCGAGAACAAAGTATAGCATGATGTACGTACTAAAGTTCAAAGTGATCTAGATACACTTCTTGAATGGGCAGATACAAACTCTCTATCTCCTACCCTAACCTTTTGCTCTTGTTTGAAATCCAGATATCTAAGGATTCAATATCCCAAATCTTTTAATGTATCTAACTATAACTTAATCCATAATTTCAGTTATAGGGATGGTGCATTTGCCTACGTAAACATTAAAACTTCCATAACACTGAAAAATCTTGGGTCTTCGAACTTCAATGTTCTGTGGCTTAAAATCTTCTGATCCAAAAACTGGGGTCCTCTATTTAGGGGATTTCAATGTACAGAACACTAACTGTTTAGGGCTTTCTCAGAATGATCCAGTTGGGGAGGAGGACAAATCATTCAACATTCTTAACTATATTGAGCAGCTGATCGAAGAAACTAAAAATTCCAAATTGTTCCAATCAATTCTGGAACATCCTTCATTTTGATTCACCACTAGTCCTTCTCTACATAAATACGCAGTCTTCGTTATTAATGGTAAATCTAATCATGAGCTTACTTCTCTTAATTTTCATGCTTTCTCTCCAATAGCTCCATTCTACCCAAAGTGTATCTTCTGGCACTTTAATCAGATTGATTGGTGGGCTTTGCGTCGCTTCTAAGATAACATCTCTAAAATGGAGGGCTGTAATCGTTGATGGGATGTGCAGGTTCATTTCTTCGCCTTCAGTAATAAATCTTTCTTCCTCAAAATCCACGGTTCGATCGTGTTTGTTCTCGTATCATTCAGGCTATAGGCAACACGTTTCAGGAGAAGAACAAATTCTTGTTCTCCTATTATCACTCGCTAATATTCTTTCAACTTTAACTTATGGTCTTAACTAAGTAACCTGTTGAATCACTATTGTAAATCTGAAAAAAAAAATTATCATAAATTTTTGTACTTTTATTATACAAATTCTGTAATTTTCTAAAAAAAAAAAAATTTTTTGAAAAAATGTATATAATCATTTATTTAAATGAATGCTGGCTATTCTATTCCTTCCTTAAATTAAAGTAATCTGAATTAAAATTGTATCTAATTTTCTTAACCTAAAATTTCAGTGCTTTTGATCTCTTTACAAATTTTATTTTATGTTTCTTATTATTTTATTTATTTACTCTTTTTTTTTTATGAAAAACTTTGAAACTTTATTTCAAGTTTGTAGTTATATGGATAAGTTAATAAAATTTTAAAAACATATGTATATCAATTTAACAAAGAAACAAAAATAGTTATATAGAATTAAGTAGAAAAAATATATGACATTGTATATTTTTGCAATTTGAAAATTTTAATTCTTATAATTAAGAATTTTATTTTTGCCAGATAGTAGTACTATCTGGCTGGATAGTCCGATACTAAAAAAAAAATGCCGGATATCCAGGCCACCCCTAGTAAAAAGAGGGTTCCTCAAGGTTCAGTACTGGGGCCTTTTCTATTCTTAATCTATATTATTTTTCGATAAGGAAATAAAAGGTTTAATTTCTACATTTGCTAATGATACTAAACTGGCTTATCCCATTAAAAATATTGAGGAAGGTGTGGAAGTTTAGTATGATTTAAATAGTCTTCCTGGTTGGGCTGAAAAGTGGTAAATAAATTTCAATAATAAAAAGTGCAAGGTTCTTCATGTAGGCTATTCTAATAAGAATTTCAAATACAAAATGCATGAGGAATGGCTTGATTCCATAGATAATGAAAAAGATTTGGGTGTGTTTATCAGTGGTAGTTTGAATATGTCAGAACAGAGTGGCCTGTTAACCGATAAAAGTAAAGAGGTGATTAGTAAGTTTTATAATGGTTATGTTAGACCACTAACTGAGTACCGTGCAAATTTTTGTGCTTCTTACAAAAGAAAAAACAATACACTAGAGGCAATACAGTGCAGAGCAACAAGAATGAATAATTCAGGTTTTCAAAATGTTTTCATTGACTGACAATATAGATGTAAGCTCTTCTTACTAGATCCCAATATGCACACCAGGGGTCATAAAAATATAAAGAATGCATACAATCTGGATGTGAAAGTATTTTTCAGCAAACAGAGTTGTTAATTTCCAGAAAGGCTTACCATAAGGTATTGATAGTAACTCTCTTGTAACTTTTAAGAAAAATTTGGATCAATATATGGATGATCAAGGTATAATATGACTGACTCTGTTTTTAAGGAAACATATATTAATGAGTATTTTTAACAATCCTTTGTGATATCAGGGATTTTGCATGTTAGTTAAGAATTTAGATGACCCATTTATTTGGTTTGGTTTAATAAACTGCATGTTGCATGAGAAATAGTTTTGTTGATTTGATTGTTTTCATGGGGAAAGTTTGTTGGCTATATGACAAGCCATTCTTAGTGAAAGGCAACGTTTGTAAATTTATTTATTTATCCTTTTTTTTTCTTTCTTTCTTTTCTGGCTGGAAGTCTTGATAGGCCTTTGTGGCTTCTAACTGTCTATTTTCTTACTTACTCGATTCCTTTTTTCGTGCTCTGCAGCTGTTAGGGCATTGGCACTTGAATCATGTCATGCAATATTTACGAAAAATCACGGCACAAAATATATTTCACATAGGTCTATGTCACTGAAATATCTCACTTAATAATTTACACCATGGAAAACTCTATTTTCTTATGTTCTCTTTAACTGAGTTGCTAAGAAATAAAATATACTCCTAAAGGTATTACCACGGTACATATCAATTTACTATGGTATTACAGTGATAAGAAGAAAATATAAAACCGCTAAAATCTCAAACTATTCCTTTTCGTGCCTTAATCATGTCCCGACCACAAACCAGAGTCAAGGGTCATGACAAATAATTTTTTGCCAGGTTGACACAAAATTCAAAATTATTATTATTATTATTATTATTATTATTATTATTATTATTATTATTATTATTATTATTATTATTATTATTATTATTATTATTATTATTATTATTATTATTATATTTTTTATTATTATATATTACTCAAGAATCAGAGTTGCCAGTATTTTTTCCCCAAGCAATGCTAGTAGCTAGCTAGAAAAAGGTCAAATAAATTTTACATTACAAAACTTGACATAAGAGACATTACTAAGCCAGCAAGCCACTTAGGCTTGTCCAAAAGCATCCCATCACCATACCATTTAGATATATTTAAAACTATTATACATTTTATAGTTATTACTTTCTTTCTAATTCAATATTACTTACACCAAATACCATAGTTTTTTTTTTTTTTTTTTTCAATAAAAATTCTCAGCAAAATTAGTTTGATTTGGTTTGGATAGGCTCCAGCTTCGAATCTGTGGAACTGGCTTCAGATATCTGTGTTGAAGAGGAGTTGCTGTTTCTTGGATTTTTTCTATTGACTTTGAAACATGAGCTTTTAAGATATTAAAACGTTTCCACGAGCTTGTATCAAAGGTTCAGTAGAGCTGAAGTTTACCCTATAATAAGGTAAACTTTGATCGGAGCCTCTTTAAGAGGCTCCGAACCTTTCGATCTTCATATGTATGAATATTCGGTAGAATTTTAAAAATCTTAGACCTGTGAAGGTTACAAACTAATGAATCTTGTAAAAAAACAATTTATTGTTTCTTTTAAGAGCATGCATGAATGCTCTCTTGGTATCTACTATTTAGACCCAATAATAATAATAATAATAATAATAATAATAATAATAATAATAATAATAATAATAATAATAATAATAATAATAATAATAATAATAATAATAAATCAATCTTCACTTTAATTCTAACCTTTGAATTGCAGAAATTTAAATAAATAAGACCAATGAAACTATTAGTAAATACCTTAATATTTTAATATTTATATTCTGCGAATAAATATATTATCGTGAATAAAATGAATAGTGAGACGGATTCTGAACAATTGGTGAAAAGAATTGTGAATTCCACAAATTTAGAGGTTGAGGGATTGGAAAAGAAGCCATTTAAGTTACCTCTTCAGGATTTTCTCCTATGGTAATACCAAGGTTTAACATTAGTGAACACTGGAGAGGAATTTGGAAGTTCATTTATATGTATTATGTACATTCTTCGCATTTCACTCGTGTCAGATATCAGTGTTGGGAAAGTTTTGTTTAAATTTACATTCGTCATAATTTTGAAATTAGAATATTCTCATAAAATTAAGAAAATAGCATTCTGAAATGACGGAGGAAGATATTGAATTTTGGAACCTGAGTTGAGCTTAAGCCGAGTTTACGGAGTGCTCTCCCTAGACCAGGAACTGAACAAAGATTTGATTTTAAAATTTCCCTCTTTCGGAATCTATCTTTCTCTCTGATTTCCTTTCTGGTCGTTCTATAGCAGCTTTTGCAGGCCACCGTTCTTCCT